>VDFB02141074.1:0-19954 GCA_007258455.2 Sequoia sempervirens
AAGACTCATATAACCTCACAGCCATCTAATGATTAATCACATTCTAAAGTGAATTAAGAATAGATTTGAATTTCTATTCAACAACCATATTATGTTTAATTTAATCTAAATTGTTTTATTCCATCCATACATTATTTACAAATTTAATTATATTTATTAACTAGAATGTATATTTTTTAAATATTACAAAATAATATTAAATTAATTTACTATATATTATTTAATACAATTTAAATAATTTCTTATATTAATTAATAATTTAAAAGTCTTACACTTTCACTCTGTAGTTGTATGAATACTGTTAAAGTTTTTATTTCATTTAAAAATAGTCCATCAAAACAAAAATTCATAGAGCCTCTTAGAAATATTTAAAAATTTGATAGCAAATTTTAAAAATTCGTAAAAATTAAAAACCAAAAGTTGTGAGAAATTTAAGTTTTTCCATCTTTCATAATAATTTATTATAATTACAAAATAATATTATATTATTATTTACAAATTTAATTATATTTATTAACTAGAATGTATATTTTTTAATAATTACAAAATAATATTATATTAATTTACTATATAGTATTTAATACAATTTAAATATTTATAATATTATATTAATTTACTATATAGTATTTATAATATTTTATTTATGTAAATATAACTATTCTGTTTATTTCAAATTGTCAAATCAATAAATATATTTAGTCAATAGGCTTTTTTAATGATAATTACAAAATAATATAATGTTAATTGATATATAATATTGTAATTACAAAAAACTATTCATATTACTTTATTATGATTACAAAAAAAATATTATATTAATTAATCATATAATATTAAAGAAAATTAGACTTTCGCTCTCCAGTTGTTTGAATATGTTAAAGTTTTTATTCATTTAAAAATAGTCCATCAAAAAAAAATCATAGAACATTTTAGACTTATTTATGCTTGTAGTTTGGGTCTTAGTCAATACCTATGCCCTTGTTAATGACAATTGCTTTTTAATATTAGTATCGCTATTCATAATAATGTATTATAATTGCAAAATAATATTATATTAATTTATTATATAATATTAAAGGAAATTACACTTTCACTCTCCATTTGTATGAATACGTTAAAGTTTTTACTCATTTTAAAATAGTCCATCAAAAAATAAAATTCATACAACATTTTATACTTATTTATGCTTGTAGTTTGGGTCTTAGTCAATACCTATGCCCTTGTTAATAACAATTGTTTTTAATATTAGCATCTCTATTTTGAATTATAGTTTCAGGATATGGCTAATGCACGAGCAATTGAAGATGTTATTACTATTTCAAGCAGTGGCGCTACTTCCAATGCACCCTCACCACAAACCCATGAGTTACCTCTATCAGCAACTGACTCAACATCTGTGGATTGGTTGGGTTTCCCCCACCATAATGTTGATGCTCTTTCAAACAATGTCTTGACAAGTTGTCGTGAAATTTTTGAAGACGCTATGTAGACAAGCCAAGATTTAAGCGATGTGGAGGATCATGAAGTTGAATTGGTGCAAGAAGTTGTCCAAAAATTCCATGCAACCTATGAAGCTCTTGAGCTATTTTATGGTTTCCTGCGTGAATTGAAGTATTGTCAATATTATGGAGTGGCCAATGCATTTGAACTAAAGCATGAATTCCAATATTTATTGAGTGATATATGGTCTAAGAAGTTCAACTAACTTCTTGGAAGGTAGTTACTTTTTCAATATGTCGATCAAGATTACTAGTATGATGCATATTAGATGTTTTTTTTGTGAAACTAAATGAGGATCTCAAAATAGCTATATGTGGAGCGAAATGGATTTAGTGGTCGACCTTATATTTGAACCCTTAGTTGTTATATATTAAGTTTACATTGTAATGCCATTGTACATATTGATCTTTATAGTTCTAATTTTAATGAATATAACTTATTCTAATATTTGTGTCCCCTTATTTTGAATATTATCTTGAACTATAACCTTGAGTCTACCAAATATATATTGGAATGCTACTCAAAATGATGATATATTTGATCATTATTGTAAATATTCACTCTTGCAACACTTGGCTATGTGAAGTACCATAGTCATATATATGCTTCTTTCAACCCCTTTGAAATATTCAATGTTGAATATAGTTATATATTATGTTTACATTGTAGCACCCTTGTGCATATTGATCTTCATAACACTAATTTTATTGAATATATCTTATAGTACATATTGAGGAAAAATATTCCTCCTCGCATTTTTCCTTTTTTTTTGCAAATGATGTGCTCCACTTGTGTATTCTTATGCTCAACATTATGTTGAGGTCTATGCTTTCTAAAAAAAGAACCTCCGCCAATTGTATGCAAACACTATCTTACATGTAATGTACTTTTTCAGGGTTAGTCAACTTCCATAGACCATGGCTACAATATTAACCATAGATGCAATTAAACTTATCCATGATGGGAATGAAGGGTTCAAACCTAATGTGCAAATTTTTTCTATTTCAAACTTCGGCCATGGCCATGAATGTAACAACTGCTACAAGGTAGAAATATCTGATGGGGCCTACAAACAAAAAGCATCTTTGCCTCAAAAGTACAATCATTGCATAGAATCTGGTGAAATTATAGTTGGATCCATAATATGAATGACAAAACATAATTTCCCCAGACCAAGTGGGTCTCGGTGAGTAAAGGAATCCAAAATTTCCCATAACAAAATCATTATTAACTTTTTAGCTTCTTCCTTGTATTAGTAATTCTTACTCTTGTCTTCCAAATGTATAGGTGGATTGTCATTGTGAACCTTGAGATTGTTTGTACAAACTAGGCTATAATCGGTCATCCTACTTCATTTTATATGGAACTAGAGCACCATATAGAAAAGGAAATGGGAAAATCTATAGAGCCACATGCAGAGCCTGATACAATTAGTGCTGCTAGAGTATCAACTCATGTGAGAAGATTATTTGGTGTGAATCCTTCTAGGAGTAGAATGGAAGCACCAGCCACAATTACGCCTATTAAAAGTTTGAATCCTTTTCAACCAAGATGGACTGTTAAAGGCCGCGTGACTGCAAAAAAGGATATTCGCAGGTACAATACCCAAAAAGGTATTGGTCAAGTTTTCACCTTTGACATCATTGACAGAGAAGGGACTGAAACACGTGTGACTTGTTTCAATGAAGTTGTTGATCTTCATTATCAAAATATTACTGTTGGGAAAACCTATACATTTTTTGGTGGTGCAGTAAAGGTTGCTAATAAGCTTTACAATAAGCTAAATAGTGGGCTAGAAATTTCCTTGTCGGTAGAGTCAAAGGTCACTCCTTGTGAAGATGACAACTCTATTCCAAAACATGTATTCTCATTTACACCTATCAATGAACTTGCAAAGAAGAGTAGCAACTCAACTACTGATGTTATTGGAGTTGTCACTTGTGTTATCCCAAGCTCCATAGTAAGGAGAAGAGATGAGATAGAGGTCCTAAGGCACACAATATCCTTGTTGGACATGACTGGGTCAACTATAGATATCACTCTATGGGGCATGATGGCAGAGAAGGAAGGTGGCCATCTTCAAGACAAGTATCACCTACAAGAAACAACTGTTCTCGCTATTAAAAATGTATGAGTTTGTGAGTACAATGGAAAGGTGTTGAGTACATCAAGCAATACAAATTTATTTATAGACCTTGACATACAAGAGACACAGCAACTACAAACTTGGTTCAAACAAAGTGGGGCTAATATTCTATCACCTTCAACAAAGTTTAGTAGCCCATCTATGCCTATCACTACAATAACAATCAGGGATGTTCAAGAAAAAATTCCTCATAGAGTGCACCATCTCCAATGTACAATAAATGCAACATTATTGTCCATCAAATCTGAATCATTCTGCTATCTGACATGCCCTAATGAATTATCAGGAAAACAGTGCAAGAAAAGATTGGTGCAGACTGAAGATGGAAAGTGGTTTTGCTCAAAGTGTCACATAGCATGTACCTCTTGTAATTATAGGTACATACTACAAATAAGGTTATAGGACCACACAGATATGCTATGGGCAGTTGCATTCGACGAAGTAGCAACAAAACTCATGGGAATGTTTGCGGAAAAGCTATACTCTCTACAGTTTGAGGATGACATAGAAAGGGATACTCAACAGGTAATTAGAGACGTGTTGAACAAAAAATACTTGTTCACTTTGACATGTAGAAATGAAACATACAATAATGAAGAACGCTTGAAGGCAACTATCACAAAGGTTGAGCAAGTTGACTTCATTGCAAAGAGCAACATCTTACTTTCCAAGATCAAAGAAATGTGTAGTGACTCTTATAAAATTATAGTTGATCTAAGCTGCTAAGTTTACATTTCCCAACACGTCTTGTATATGACTCTTATAAAATTATAGTTGATAGTTTTGTTCAGGAAAAAGAATGTATTCAAATATCTAACCACATGTGCCACGTCTACCTATAGATAGAAATATATAAGTTACTAGGTTTACATTTCCCAATTCATGTCATGTATATGACTCTTATAAAATTATATTTCCACTCCAAGCTTCAATACTATGTGTTTCAACTATAACTGTAACAATAATATCTCAATAAAACAAATGTAACAATCTGTATCTATTTGCTTATGTCTATATATATTTGGAGTCTACTCCTAGCATTGCAGCACTCATTAATCTACTTGCTTATATCTATTTGCTCATGTCTATATATATGTGGAATCTACAACTATCTTAAAACTACACTTTAATAGAGATTAGTTCTATAAATTATGACTTGAATATGTCATTTTTTTATTTTATATTTTCTGTTTTAACATATGTAGATACATGAATTTTAAACATTCTTCTTTCAGCATTGTAAGCTTTAGATATGTTGTGTTCATCTCACATATAGTTGTTTGAGTATGTTTGTGCTTCTCTTATTACTAATTCAGCCTTGCACTCCCACTGTACAGATGGACGACCCCTCCCCCGAGACAAGTCAAGCTAGCTTGAAACAAGTAGAGATTAGAAGACAGTAGACCCAAAAAAGAAATCAAGATTACTATGCTAGGCATAAAGAAGCAATTGCCACCCGAAGATAGATTAAAAAGTTGCACACCATCCATATCGACCCCCGCCAAATAGAAGCATAGAGACTACAAGATCATGAGAGAAACCGTGATTACTATGCTCATCATAGAGAGGAAATAACTACAAAGAAATGCATTAAACGTTTGGAGAAACAAGCATGGCAATCTCAACTATTGCAAATAGAACAGGACCTAGAAGATCGAACATCATTCAACACAACTACTAGCTTCATTAAAATAATGAAAGGATTTTGACAAAAGATAGATGCGCTTTCCAATAGGAAAACATGCATTATATGCAAGGAAAACTACCCGGGGATGCTTCTTCATTCATCTGACCCCCATGCTACTTGCAAAAGATGTTTCAATGAGAGAGGTATACATCGATTCTCCTCACTCAACAACATGGACCCAGGAGAACAACCTGATGTGCTTAGAAGACTGACCCAAGTGGAGGAAATGCTCATTGCTAGAGTTAACCCAGTACTACAAGTAGCCCATGCACCTGGAGGGCAATATAAATATAGCGGTCACACAATTAGCTTCCCACAAGATATCAAAAACATTGCAAAAGTTCTCCCTCAAAGGATAGAAGACTTGGATGTGCTCATAGTTCGAAGACTGCATACAGAAGGCCATTTCTATGATTGTTATGTAAGTAGACTTCACATCATAGATGCATTACAATACAAAGTGAAATATGACCCATACTATAATGATGTTTCCATAAGTGTTGATGGTTTGGCTCAAATTCCTGAAGTTAGCAACGATATTTCAAGCATGTTGCACACCATTGAAACTAACGAGTGTGCAGGGGTGCCAAATAATTGGAACACCATTGATGAAGATGAAATTGAGGATAGCATAGTACACACATCATCATTCATGGCTAAGTTGCCAAATAGACATTGTGAACTAGAAATTATTAAGCAAGCACTAGACCTTGAGGACAATACAAATAGCACTATAGATTGGCCTGAAATGAACTCATCACCAATAAATGAATACAATACTGAAGGCTTGCTTGATATGGCATTCCCAACCCTCTTCCCCAATGGGGTTGCACTACAAATGCAACCGCGGAGTAGGGAAGTCTGAATGCACGAGTATGCACTACACTTGATAAGGTTCCATGACCAGAGGTTTGGAAGGCATCCAAGGTTTCGATATTTTATGTTCAATCTTATGTTGTGACATCGTAGCCAAGGGCTTGCAGCAATTTTCATTAAAAAAAATGCAAAATAAAACATCCTGACAACTATTGAAAGCCTTCGTGCACACTTGAAAAGCCTCCCTGACACACAATTAGCTGAAGAACTCATGCACTTTGGCTCTTCAATGCGAGGCACAAGACCATATTGGAACAAGAGTTGTTATGAGCTAACCAATATGATTAACCAAATAGGGTCTCCCACTCTATTTTTCACATTGAGTGCAGCAGACACAAAGTGGCCGGACCTACAATGATTGCTTTCAAATGACATAGCAATGGAGATGCAGACAAATAAACGTCTTGACAATGTAATCAATAACCCCCACACCACATCATTATATCTCCACCAATGATTTACAATCTTCCGTGAAGACATCATCCAAAAGATTTTTGGTATAAAAGATTATTGGTATAGATATGAATGGCAGCATCAAGGAACTGCACATGTGCATGGATTCCTTTGGCTTGAAAATGCACCAGACATGGATAAACTTGATTGGGAGAACAACACAAAAGTTGAACAGGCAAGGAAATTCTTCGACAGGTATGTAAGTGCTTGGAACCCTCGTCCTACTTCACATAGAAACAACCTTGTCTATCGTCCCCAACATGATGACCCATGCTTGCTAGACACAGCTCATATATTAGCTATAGATCCCTCTCATGACTATGAGGAGATAATCAACCGTGTACAGAGGCACACAAAATGCAGAGAGGGGACATGCTTACGCAAAAAGGGGAAACAACTACAATGTCGATACAAAGCTCCATGGAAAGAACAAGCTTGTATCTACCTTGTCATGTGACGATAATGGCAAAAAAGAATATGGACCTGCAAGGAATGATGATAGGCTAAACATACACAATCCATAAATGCTTTTGATATGGAGAGCCAACATAGATTGCCAACCAGTTATCTCACGAGCACTTGTACTAAAATACATTGCAAAGTATGCATCAAAAGCAGAAAGAACATCTGAGTCTTGTATTGATATGTTATCAAGAATATCTGCATGCCAGAGAACAAATGACCCAGCTATCACAGCATATCAAAAATTTATGACAGAGCTTGTTGCAGAGCGTGATATAGGAGCACAAGAAACATGTCATATGCTTCAAAAATTGCCGCTTGTTGTTTGTAATAGGCCATTCACATCTTTGAATGTTGGCGAAAAGTGTTCCAATGAATAACAAGACAACCAGATGAAATACACCTCCACACGAGCTACCTGCATTCCTACATTAATCGGCCTCAAGAAATGGAAACAATAACGCTACTCGAATCTGCAAGATCTTTCTCCTATTCTGCAAGGTGCAAAGGATGCAAATGGAAAGAGAGAGAGGTAAAAGCGATAGTTAATGTTTTCCCAAAGTTCTATACCATCCCAAATGAGGACTCAGACAACTTTGAAACTTTTTGCTGGAGTGAGCTACTATTATACAAACATTTTCGAAGCATAGAAGGCGAAGTAGGACTTGCTAAGGATACAATAATTGCAAATTGGAAGCAAATGAACGCAACCAAATATGATGTATGGCATCTTAATCGCACAATCGAAATAGAAGCACCCACTGAAGAAGAAGATGAGAGCGATACAGAGATTGCCACAAGGGACACAACAGAACTTAATGAATGGGAATTGTTTTCACAGATGGGTCCCTTAAACAATGTCGGCCTAAATGAACTTGAGATGCTTGGTAGGTGTGAGTTTGACAACAACAATAGATGGGATCAACTACCAGTACCCCAAGATCTTCATGAAATTGCCATCCACTTCATCCCAATGAAAAAGGCATGTAGCCAAGAAGACACTATGGTAAGCAACTTGGATGTGCCAGAGTATACACTATCATCACAACAAAAACTAGCACTCACAATTATCATTGACCATAGTAAATGCTCCTCAGAAAAACTGTTGCACATGATTGTTCAAGGAACAGCAGGCACACGAAAATCGTACCTAATTGCTTGCATAAGAAAAGCTCTCACAAGTAAGAGCCCACAACAAAAAAGTGAACTACTCACATTAGCTCCTACAGGGGTGGCTGCATTTAATATACATGCATCAACTATACATTCAATGCTCTGGATCCCTATTAAAGACATGCACCCACTACAAGGACAGGCATTAACAACATTTCAAGAAGATATGAAATATATAAGATATATTTTGATTAATGAGATGAGCTTCATAGGTCCAAAGTTGCTACTAAAAATAGACAGAAGGCTACATGAGGCTTTCCCACACCGACAACATCTACACTTTGGTGGAGTGTCTATAATATTAATTGGTGACCTCGCCCAACTTCCACCTATGATGGACAAACCTATGTACACAGCACACTCAACTGCAAAAACATTGTGGAACCAATTTACAACTGTTGTCACCTTACAAATAGTCTTTTGTCATCAAGGTGAGACTCCATCACAATAGAGATTTCGTCAAGTATTGCAAAACATACGGAATGCAGAAGCAACATAAGTAGATTGGCAACTCTTAATGATGCACACATACAATCAACTCACATCAAGAGAAAAAGAAGAGTTCGATAGCTCAATGCACTTGTTTTCTACCAACGATTTAGTTAGACTACACAACAGAAGAATGTTAAAATCATTGAACCGTCCAATTGCAATCAGTGCTGCGACAAGTACCAGCATGGAATAGATAGTGCAACTGATGATGAACAGCTTGAAAAAGAAGTATTGCTTTGTAAAGGGCAACACATCATGCTCACATCCAACATATGGACACAAGCAGGCCTGGTGAATGGAGCTCTTGGCGAAGTTGTTGAAATCATTTACAGCCCTGGTTCCAAACCACCAGATGTTCCCATGTATGTTGTTACAAGGTTCAATAGCTACAGTGGACCCCCATGGAATGACCATGACCCTAAGAGCATACCAATCATACCTGTTTCCTTGGGCAATAGAAGGCAGATACCGCTTACGATGGCATGGGCTATTACCATACACAAAGCTCAAGGACTAACATTGCAAAAGGCAACAATTGATATTGGTAAAATAGATAGGCAGGGACTAACATTTACAACCATATCTAGAGTTAAATCATTAAATGATCTTCGCATTCAACCACCATTCTCTTTTGAAAGATATTCCAAAATGCAAACCAATCCATTTGCAATCATAAGGAAGTGAGAGGAGGCACGCTTACAACAACTATGTCTCTCCTAAAACAAGGTATGCAACTCTCCTCCCTATCCATTTGATATCTCTCCCCAATTCCCATGGTGCTTAAAATTGCTTCTACAACTTGACTTCATCAACGCCTATTCTACGCACCTAACCACCCCATTCCTTTTGTTGTATAGGTCTTCAAGACAAATCGCATAGACCACATAAGCTCATCCCCAAAAAAAATTGCACCGCTCCTACATGTTCATAATATAATACCAAAGTGTATCAGCCTATCGGCGTAACCATTGCACCTCATTGGGGTGCAAGTGCTAGTATTATATTTGTTAACAATACATGAATATCTAAAAATATGTGTTTGTGTGTTATATGTAGACATTTAAACTATATATACAGGATACATGTATATGTGCATTTATACATCTACTATAGATATAATAATTAGATAGCTTTTCCTAATCTAAATCTCCAAAAATAGATATTATAATTTTTTTTAGATAAAAGGAAAAAGTCTAAATATTATATATATTATAAAAGTTCAGAGTTACATGTGGACGACGAAAATGCTTTACAAAAAGTTTACAAAATATATTTGTAGGCAAGGAGCCAAAATAGAACACAATGCCCCAAATACCAAAAGTTTAGATGAGAGGAGGCCAAAACAAAATGTAAGTCTCGAATAGGTGAGTGTGTGAAAGCTAAAGAGAAGAAATTTTTTAGCAGGGGGTAGGTTGATTGAAACTCCTCATACCATAGGAGGGATGGCATCGAAATCCACAATCAATTGGAGATCTAACATAGGCTCCAAACTGTTTACCCTTTTAACGAAGCAACTGTCCATATGCGGTAGAGTTTGATGTTGAAATAGATATTATAATTATATATTTGAATAAAGTTAGTTATAGTAACCAATGAATTACCACAACTGGCTATACAAAATATAATAACATTGAATCTTTAACTTACAAAACCACAATTATAGTTACAATTTACCTTAATTATGAAATATAAATTTAATGGGGCCTTTGACTAAAAGTGAAGAGAAAATGTCATAATCGATTTTTTTCTTATAATCACAATTGTATTTACACATTCCATTAAAGCATATAAGATGAAATTTAGTAAAACAACACATGGTATAATTCATGGTAAGCATTAAATAATTAATCTCATCTATCTATCCTAATTTATCACTAGATATAATAAAATTCCATAGCATGCTTGCAAATATGTCAAAGCTACAAAACAACAAGAGAGAAAAATGTAGGAAAAGGGAAGAGCTAATAATGTAATCTATAAAATAAATGTTAGTGTGGAAATTGGTGGGAAAAAATACATCATGAGTTAGTTTACATGATGCAATTATAAGGACAATTGTTTGATTATGAAAGTCGCCTCTTCAAGTTTAGATCTTTGAGAAAGAGTTGTTATAGATATGTACATAATGTGCTAGCAATATCCTACAAGCTAATCTCTAGTTCACTCCTCCATAGCCCATGGAAACACCAAACCTTTGAGTAAACCCAACAATAATATCCATTCCAACCCTAAAACAAACAAAAAAATAGAAAGAAAAAATAAAGAAGACCATTTACATTATTTCATTACAAAGGAAAGCCCAATAATTTTCACTCTTAAATGCACTAATAATAGAGTAGAAATAAAATCCAAGATTGTAGAAATGTGTGTTGGGCTAAACTAACTAAGCAGTTGCAAAGTTTAATTAAAACTAGATATTTATATCAATTGTATGTATGACTCTAATAATATATTAAATTCAAATTTCATAGTACCACAATTTCATTAACAACAACCTCAAGGATCTAATAATTTCCACTTTCATACCCCATCTTTAAAATTTCTACTTATGCTATCAATAATCACAAAATACAAGAACAATAGAATGTTACTAGTAATATTTAAAAAATGTACACTATATTTCCATTCCACACAAATGAATGGACTAAATATTAATTTCATCAAGAATGTATGTACATTAAAATCTTTTACTATTGAAGATAAATCCTCCTAGGACCTTTGAGATATCATAAAGGAGTTGAAAATTGGTCAAGGCCTTTCCATTATTATCCTAGAAGTATACAACAGTCAATGGAAAGATATCACAACCTCCCATACTCAACTTAGCAACCCTGCAACTTAGCAACCCTATATTACATTAAGGTATCCTATATGATAGTAGTAAAATACCAAAATACAAGTAGTAAATTTAGTACTTACTACACATTCATTTTGGTATTGGTAGAGAGATATATGTAGGGATATAGGAGTTTATGTGTATTTTAATTTACAAGGTTGAGGAGGAGCAATTATAAGACATACCTAGATTGTATCATCATAGTTCTAGTGGCAATGGTAAGGCATCTCTTCATACAAATATCAAAGGATACACCATTTAGTTTCACAGAAAGCTTCCAGCGATTTATCTTAAATTTTCATCTCCAAGCAGATAACAGCGCCATTCGGCTTTCATCGAAAGTCAATTAATTAAGTTATGTGGTTAGCTAATTTGTAAAAATTTCCAAAGAGCTTGACCATGGCCAATGATAACAAGGTTGATAGCCGCATTGACAGTGCATTTGCTGTCAGGGTGTCAATGAAAACCACGAGAAGACATTATTGGAGTTAGAAAACAATGGTAGAGGTTACACAACATGCAGAACGTCTCACTTCCGTGTTGATTGCGAAGATTTTCCAAGAGATATCATTAGTCTATTCGGAAATCATCTGCGATTTTCCGGAGAGATATCATTAGACTCTATTAAGAAATCATCTTGCATTTTACTGAGGGAGGATTCGGAAATCATTTGCGATGAGCTCAAGTCTATCAAATGCCCACTCAAAGAAAGCAGTGGGGCCGGAAGGGCAAACTACAGTTCAAGGAGGAAATGGTGGAAGGGGCTATCCAGCTCTTTTTCCAAGAGCAACTGCAGTTTTATTGCTTCGAAAGGGTGCTACAGTAAACTGGAGTCTATCTCTACAGAACGGTTAGTTAAGTCATCGAGAAGCAATGAACTTTAGTTATGATGTATAGAAGGCATCCATACCATAGGTGCATTTGAGGTGCATTTGAGGGGGCTGGATGGGCGATTCCCTTTGAAAGGGTGTTACAGTAAAAAGTAAACTGGAGTCTTGTCTCACCACAGAACGGTGAGTTAGGAAGTCATCGAAGAACAATGAACTCAGTTATGATGTATACAAGGCATCCATACCATAGGTGCATTTTGAGGCTGGATAGCCGATTCCTATCAACACCATGTTCTGTTTGTTTTATAATTATAAAATATGAGGTGATAGCTTTTTTATATCTGACGAAGAGAAGGGGCATTGTCGCATCCCCTCCATATGACCAGGGTTGGAATTTGGTGGCCACCTACATCATATGAAAATTTTTGTAGCCCGGTTTTTATTTAAATCGCGTGTCACTTTCGTTTTATGAAAAAATTTAACTGTCAAAAAATATTTAATTTATATTTGTTTTATATAAAATCTTTTATATTAAAATATTATTGATTTTATTAATCATACATATTAAATATGATTTTTTTTTTTAATAAATTTCTATTTTTAATAAAACAAGTAATTTGATTTTTTAAAATATTATGTATCATATAAAATTAATTAAATATTTTTATAGAATCATACTTCTTAAAATACCAAATAAACAATAAAAAATATCATAATTTTATACAAACTCAACTGACTTTTCCTGAATTTGTAAAATTGTATTACTATTTTGTTGATTGATTCCTAAAATTGTAAAATTGCAATGAACATTTAATTTAATATTTAACTAGAATAAGTTGACTATAAATTAATTTATTGATTTCATATGTGCAAATATCATAAAAACACATTTAAATATTAATTTCAAACCTACCAAGAAATAGTTATATAAAATTAAAATTAATTTAATTTATGAATTGGTCTATCTAAAAATACATTTAAATAGCAATTTCAAATCTAGCAAAAAATAATTATATAAAATTAAAAATAGTTCAATCCCCAAATTGATTCTATCTAAAATCATATTTAAATATCAATTTCAAACCTATCCAAAATAATTATATAAAATTAAAAATAGTTTAATCCTTATTCAACTCATTATCTAAAATTTCAACATGCTCACCAATAAAACACAACTGTTGTATTATTTTTGAAAAAAATCAAAGCTGTGAATCACTGTAAAAAAAATGCTTTAAGGAATCAAAGCCGGTGAATCGCTTGTTAAAAAAAATGCTTAATCCTTAAATGTTGTATTATGTTGAAAAAATCAAAGCGAGAATAATTATTTGTAAAAGGAAAATAAATCAAAATCGTAAATTTAATATTAAAGTTTCTAAATTATGTAGAAAACAAATCTTGTTAAAATATTCAAAAAGTTAAAAATCAATTATATTCTATTTTGAAAAGATTTTGAATTAATATAATTTTTATAATAAATATTATAAATCATATATATTAATAAAGACAATGATAATTATTAGTAAAAATGTCAAAATCTTTAAAAATTAGAAAAAACTATATTTAATCTTCCAAATATTTTATTTTCAACATATTTTGAATTAATAAATATATTTATAATAAATTATATATATTAATATAAAGTGAAATTAGAAAGAATTATTCCAAATCTAAACTAATTTATATTTTTATCATAAAAATATTTTATTTATTATATATATATACAATAAATTTTTACGGTTTAATAATAATTTTAAGTGTCAATTTTACGGTTATATAAAAATATAGCAAGTCAAATGATACGGTCTAATAAATTTTTAGGTTGTAATATACGGTCCAAAATGTCAAAAACGGTCAAATAGACCATCAAATTCAGGCACATATGAAGCCCTAGTTTTCATGGAAAAGCGTTTGATTCTTCCATCGAACAATTCATAATGGTGGTGGGCAATTACCCAGCCCGAGTTGAAGTCTATGACTCATCATCCAGGTCCTGGGATGCATTTGAATTAAGTTTTGAAGACTTACGTAAATATTCAGTTCGTGGGCAGGGTGTTTACTACAGAGGAAGATTTTACTGGTTGGAAAATAAATCCTGCAATGGAGGGGTTTTAGAATTGAATCTTTCCAAGAAACGCTGGACAAAAATTTCACCCCCTCAAGATTATACATATCAAAATTTTGAGGATAGGGTTTTTAACAGCTTCCCGAAAATTACTACTAAGTTTTGGGAATTAGCTGGGAGTGATGTTGGTCAATTAGTTTTGGTTGACAAGAAGTGCGGGGTTATGTGGAAATTAGAGAACGGAGAAGAAAATATAAACTCCAAGAGGTGGTGTAGAGTGGATATCTGTTTGCCTAAAAAAATTAAGCATGTTTCAGTCAACAACAGCGGATGGACTGTGGTGGCTGGTGAAGAAGGAATCAACATATATGATGGAAGCAGAACACTGGTGAGAAAATTTGTAATGGATGAAGTTGATCCAAAACTTGCAACGGCAATAAAATATCGAGATCCATATCGTTATCATGTATCGGTAGTGCCTTTTGAGGGCGCCTACATATGGTGGCCGTCGTAACATAAATTTCTGAACAAATTTAGTTTTATTGCAGTTTCTGCTTCAAATCGCAGCACATAATGATGCACACTGAATTTGGAATGTTCTATGAAAGTAAGATGAGGAGACTTATTATGAAGTTCATTTCGAGATCATACAAAAGGCGAATACAACAGATGGAGTAAATATGAGTTTTTAAAGCAATTTATTTTGTTAAGAAATTATTTTTTAATAAAATTTCTTAAAAAATTACTTTATGTTATCGTACACAACAATTTTTTTTGTTTGTTTTTAATTTGAGAATACAGAAGTTAAGATAAACAAAATATTTATTTTATTATTCAGCACAAAAAATAATTAGTGACATAATAAACTTAATGTTACATCAATAAGAACGAAGTAAATGATAGATACTTGAGATAAGTGCTATCAAGGGAAATTCCTTGAAACTAACATGAAATTAAATGCGTAATGACATGGGCGAGTGAATTTCACCATTAAATTTTACTTCCAATTCAATGATCGTTTGATTTCTAGAATGATCATTCATCTAAAAGCATCTAACAATAATGAAAATGCATAAATATCCAAGATAGTTAAAGGAGAATGTTTCTTTGGGCTTCATGATAAGAAATGAGCTATGTAAGGTAACCATGTGAATGTGTCTTTTGTGTGCTCTCAAATAGGATTAAAATTTAATATCTCCAAGTACATATAACTATTTACAAGCTCTTAACATAGAATCATTACTATTTTTTTTCTTTCTTATAATTACTTGTATACATTATCTAACTATATGATCATGCAATCAAATATAGTATTTTTTAAAATAATGCATTAGCTAATTATTATATAAATGTTTTCAAATATATGTATGTGTTAGTGTAAATTAGGTGTTTTACCTAGTTAGTTCACTGAGTATATCCTATCCACATGTTTACTTAGGTCTAATGAATCTTTCTAGAAGTTTTAGTTTGCATTAGATTTTATATTATTTTATGTTATTTACTTTTTGTGTCTTAAGTCATTTACTTTTTTTGTTCTAAGTCATTTATTTTTGTTCTTTCATGACATAGGATTAAGACATTTGTGATAATCTTGTCTAATTCTATGTATCACCTTCGCTATATAACCAAGGGGATTTGATTTTCCAAATTTATCATTTTCACCCTTTGATAGAATAATATTATTTTTAATAGTTGATTTCTCTTGAATCTTCATTGAAATTCCTTTTATCTTGGGTTGCTACAATCTTCAATCAAATCATGGATATTTTAGAGTATTCAATATCAACTCTTATATGGTATCAAAGCTTGTGGGATTAGTTCTTGTTAGTCTTAGTTGATATATATGAATTTTAAATTTTGGTGGATCTTGAAAAGATGATTATGTTGTTCTCTTGTATTGAATGATGATTTTGAGAATCATAAAATCTTGATAGAATACTAGATTTGAGTGTTTTGTGTTTGTGGATTCTATTGTATATTCATTTTGAAGCTTGTTCAAAGAAATATGAGTTCATCATTGAGTTTAGAGAGTCCAAGAATTTTTTTTTCTTTTATTTTGTCTAAATTGGATATTTGAGACTAAATCTATGAAGGTTTAAATTTGGGAAGTGGTTGCTAGATCCGAGGGGTACCCATAATTGGATTACTTGAAGTAAACATAGTCATTTCCATCATGCCCAAAAGGATGAAAAACTTTAAGATTATATGTCAATTTTTCAAAATTGTAGACTTTATCCCTAAGCTTCTAGAGGATTCTTTCTGCCCCCTCCCATTATTTTTCATATAGTCATACAAAATCCCTATAGTATGAATTTTTGTTGTTGTTATGCTCATTCATACCATCTAGTTGGTGCTTGAAAACATCAATAAAATATCTCTTAACATATTCTTGGGTGTTATCTTGATTGAATCACTCTATACAATTATTTATTTTTTAAATCATGAAAATTATTTTTAGACCATTTTCTCAATTGCCATATCACTAATAGTGAGGTATAGACCAAGCTGCTAGTTATTAGTGCACGAAGTGACTACCACAATTTCTTTCCCATCCCCACTGCACGAGTGGAATTCATTTTTTAGTTTTTGAAAACCCAGCACTTATCCCTCTAATGGTCTATTTTATTTTCAATGAGCATATCATGGGTACTAAGACGATCTTCGTTGTAATGAAGTTGAATAAATGGAGATCTAAGTTTTTCTAAAATGGAACTCTAATACATTATTTTTTATTTTTTTATTTTAATTCTTTGAAAAATGTAATAGAAAATAATATTTTCCTTACCCTAATTTAAAAAAATATTGATTGAGTGTTTTTCTTAAATGTGATTCTCTATTATTTTATCTTTTTCAAAACAAGTTATGTGGAATATAAAATTTCTTATAGAAGATTATAAATATTTTTCTGCATAAGTAGTTAGTAGAGATGAGTTGGTCATCCAATAATATAATTATGAGTGTTTTTTTTTTTTTCATAAAAATTATCATATTATTATTTTGAATAATTTTGTTAACACGCCATTAGATTATGGAAGATCTAATTGTAGTAAATCAACAAAACAGCCTATTGTGAAAATCATAAAATAATCTTAAATAATATTTTATACATGAATCTAAATTCTTAAAAAGATGTCTAATGCTAAATAACAATACTACTAAATACACCTCCTTTCTAAAAACATATATTTCTATTTCCAACATATATATGTATACTAAAAATGTTTATCAAAGATACTTGTTAAAATCTAGATCTATCCTAATTAAATTGAAAGATATATCAAACATAATAAATATTTAAAATCACATATATCTTACAAAATAAAAATAAGAATAAATAAATAAACTTAAAATAAAAAATGAAATATTATTAATAATACAAGGCATAACTAATTTCTATTAAAAAGATTAAGTGTACTACTTACACAATAAGAATTATAAAATAAATTAAAATATATTTTTTTTATTTCTGATTGAATACAAACTCATAGGTTCATCAATAAAGGTTGGCTATATTTTAATAGTCATGCACCACATATTTTGATTAATTAATTTAAATGTATCAATTTTATTTTCTAAATGAGTTTACCTTATTTTAAAGGGATGTTCTTAAACATCACAATCTATAGATTTGGGGGCATTTTACATTGACAGATTTATCAGATTTGGGGGCATTTTACATTGACAGATTTATCAGATCATGCTGTAGATGTGTTGCAAGTTTTAACTTCATCAATTGGTATTTCCATTCAAAATTTAAATGTAGAGGACTTTCATGGCTTGGTTTATTAAGGCCTCATAGGTTTTATAGCCCGGGTCAGAGATACTACTGAATATGTATATATTTCTTTTTGGATCTATATCAGTAATCTCATTCACATTTTTTATTTGTTTGGTCTCTACTGATTTTCCCTATTTTTATAATTGTACATGCTAATGCAATAATATGAAATCTTATTCGGGATTCAAACTGCAATTAGAAAATAAAATAGTCTTTGTTTCAAGAGATACGACGTGCACAACTTATTTACGAAGAGTCAATACAGATTTAAAGAACAAGGGAAAATGCATATTGTCCAATGGAAGATGAAATGGATTTAGCAGCAAGCTCAAGTCTATCATATTTCAATGTATACTAAATAATAGATTTTCGTAAGCTCAAGGTTATCATATTTCAAAGTATATTAAATAATAGTTTTTCTTTTCCAAGTCTTCATAGATGATTTATGCAGAGAGTATTAGGCTCTTCTAAGGCATAATATTATATCCGTATCTGATTGCACGGGTATATTGTCAGCTCTATCCAACACAGACATGCATCAGTATCTATAATGCAGGGAGCAATTTAAACTGTGAAATGACTAATGTGGTAGCTCTGCAATGGTGTGGCCTATTACCATGACATGGGCGTTGCACATAGAGATCTCAATCCTTCCAATTGTCTGCTCTCGATTAACAAGGAAGTAGCCATCTAAATTAAGCTTTGCAGACATCGGATCGGCTACGATGGTGAAGAATAAAAATAATAGAGATCAAAAGTCACTGAAGCAACAAAGAACATACAGTTAAATATTGGTGATAGAAGAACCCATATCTAGAACAACAATTAAATATTGCTTTTTAGAAAGTGTGATGCTCTCCCATTAAGATGATAGATATATAGTGGGATGCTTTATCATATGTAAACTATGTAACTACCTTTGTCCAGCTTTTGATTGGGCCTTGTCTCTCCAATTTTGATTTGTAGAACTGCTTAAGAAACATCAAAATAATATTATTACTACCTCAATGCTATTTGTGTGTTTACACTAAAATATTTGCAAGACTTAATGCATTGATCTATGCTGCAATTTCATAAGAAAATTTACCTGTATTTTTGAAATGGCATACTATTAGTTTCTAGTTTCTATTTTTAAATTAAATGGGGCAATTTCTTTTTTAAAATGGGAATACTCTTCTGAAAAGACATCAATTTAGACACATAACCATTACTTTGATAATAAATAAATAAATTGGTTGCTAACTAATCAATCATTCAAGTTTGTCTCTTGAATGATATTTTATTAATAAAAACAAAAAACAAGTCATAACAAAGTGAAATGATGTAGCCTAAGCAATGACACCAAATTTTTCTTTGCTCTACCCTTCATATTGAACATTATTGATTTGTCGATACATAATTTCATTGAGCCCCATTGTTGTTAATATACATCTATCTATACATAGAGTCATAAACCAACCCGTCATCCATATTGGAATCGCATTCAATTTATGTAATTTTTAAAGAAATCATAGTTTACTTGTTTTTATCTTTCTTTTCCAATTCATAATTCCAACACCATTTGTAACATAGTTTATGTGCATGGACATCAACATCACAATTGCTACAATATTTTTTAGAATTGTTTTTAATAGTAGCTGAAACATTATACTTTCTTTT
>VDFB02141075.1:0-27228 GCA_007258455.2 Sequoia sempervirens
AAACATGATAAGTCGGCTTCCTCATAAATCGTATCTTGAAAATCGCGTCTCTTCCAATCAAGGTCGGCCTTGATAATAAATGTGCCTCTTCATTAAGATTTGTTAGTCTTAACAAATAGATATGTCTCTTAATAATTACGCCTCTTAGAGTATCAATAAATGAAATAGCTTGGGGCTATATTTGATTTATTACAAATAGGAGATCGCTGGAAGTAGAGACCGACGCTGTACATGAACATCAACAATTTTTAGTAATCTTCAATATGCTATTTTTAATGATTTTGCATTTAAACCTAGATGAACCTACAAACTATCCCATAACCCTTACACTACTAAATGAGTCTTGAGAGTGAATTGCAAACCAATATCACACTTAGACACTAAATTATTAAGTCCAAGAAATTCTAAAAAAACTAAAAAAACCATTAAATTGCAAATTTTGGGCTTTAGATGTTTGAATTTGGCCCTTAAAAAATGTTGAAATAGGTTGTAACCGATTAGGGTGGGTTATGGTGACATGGAGCTCTCCGAGATCATTAATTTGAAAAAATGGGTTCAAAATGAAAGTAATTTTAGTAACTTTCAATTTGCTACTTTTAGTAATTTTGCATTTAAGCATAGGACCTAAAGATTATCCCATAACTCGTACACAACTAAATGAGTCCTTGGAGTGAATTGCAACTCAAGATCACACTTAGATGCTAGATTATTAAGTTTGGTATTTTTCGTTTTTTTTGATCGATAAGGAGGGATTATTTATATTGGCCCCACACTAGTGGAGGTCACAAGGGGGACTTGCTCCCCATCAACATATTCAACAAATAACCACTTATTTAACTTATTCAACCAAGAAACCACAATGGAAGTCCAAGAGCCACCACTTGGAGTTCCAAATTAAGATGTTACTTTGGGGATCAAAACATGGGTCTCTATCTTGAGAACCTTATGGCCCAGCCATTTAAGCACAACCCCATTCAGAAGTTTGCAAAATTTTGAAAAAAACATTAAATTACATTTTTTTGGCCTTAGATGGTTGAATTTAGCCCCAAAAATGTTGAGGTCTTCAATTCAAAAACAAAATGGGCTTAAACGACTTCTTGAATCAAAATTTATGGTCTTCGCTAGTTTTGGCTCTTGCGTCACTCATCAACCATCTTTGCCTCTTGCAACAAATCTTGCTCGCCTTTGGCAAGATATTCATCAGCCTTAACAACCTCTTCGAGATTCAAACCATGAGCTTCCTCAAAAGAAAATTGATAAAAAAGAGTCATGTTCTTGAAGCATGATTGAATGTTGAGAAGTTTCCTATTCATGATGACATTCCTCCTCAAAAAGAGAATTCCATCCATGAAAATCTTCTGCTTGTGAAAAAGACTCCTTGTCTAAGGGCTCTTGCACAAGAAAGATCTCCTGCACAACAAGAGTCTCCTCCCTCTCGTGAGTCCCCACCTCATCGAGAGTTTCCATTGCCACGCACATCTCCTCCTCCAATGCCTTTACCTTAGCATACACTTGAGAACATAATTGATCAAGCAGAATCATCCCAACAGGGATATGCATTAGAATTGAATATGCTTATGTGGCTTGACAACACATTAAAAAAGAGGAAAAGAGAAGTGATATCTATTTTTGATGATTTTTCAGCCATGGTTTCATTGTTTAAAATACACCATCATTCTAAGAAAGCAAGAGGCCTCTCTTTTGTTATTGTGGATGCACAAGGAAGAAGAACCATATAAATTGCTACCTCATTCTACAATAAAGAAGAGAGAGATGCAATGTTTTGATTATCAGATTACCATGGTTAATCTTGGACGTCAAATGAGAGAAGTGAAAAAAGAAAACAATTGTATCCATTATTTTGAAAAGGATGGATAAAGATGAGCAGACCAAAGAACAACTAAAAGCTCATGTAAAGACAACTAACTACCTATCTTCAACACATATGCTAGTTGACTCTTCTACTCCTACACCACCTTCTCTTGCTGGATTGGATAAGAACTTGTTAACCGTGAACAAGATTGGAGGAATCATCTAAGCAATTAGGGCGTGGAAAGATTTTTTTCTCCTTCATGGTTCAAAAATTATCAAAAAATGTATCAAATTACATCATAAAATTACTGGCAATCCTAGTGCATTAGAAGAGTTGAAAGACAAAATTGATGAAAAATTACTAGTTTTCGATGATAACTTGCCCTAGCTCCATGAGATGACAAAAATGAAGTTTTCTAGCCTTGTCACTGTTAAGTTTTATGATCAGATTAAAGAGCAGAAATTTAATTAAAAATCAGACACAATAACACAGCATATACCCTGGGAAAGCCCTTCACTTGAGGGAGAAAAACCCAGCAACAATATATCACTTATATATTGAATATCAATGAATGTGTCCTTTACAAAGAGGCCGATATGAAGGCCAAGAATGAGCACCACAAACTGATGCTAACACAGCAAAAATATTAAGCAACTTGCTGATGACAATTCAACCTCCTTTAATTGTATCGATCTTGGTGATTTTCTTGATGCACAAACTTGCACTTGAGAATATCGAACTATGAGAACAATGAACTGAATGAATGAATATGAAACAAAGAATAACCATCAAACATATATACAAGATGAAGGGAGAGGATGTGTCTCTTCAATACAACAAGTTGTCCTCCAAAAGTTTTGTCTCTAACACACATGAAGTCGGCCTCAAAGAAACACATCCTTTCCTGAATTCGCTCCTAAGGATGTCAGCCTCAACAATTAAATAAAACATCATTTAATTCGTGCCTCTTCATTAACCATTCGACTTCAATTTAAATAGCCGTTAGGCTATGATTTAAATTTCCCTTCATAGATCAGGCTGGGTTGGAAGTAGAGGCCCAACGCTGACTTGAACATCAACACTCCCTCTTAGCTAGGGAGGATACTTCCAGCTGCAAAAGACATATCACCTCATTCGTGATGTCAACCACAATGGCTACTCCCATATGTGGAAAGGAAAAAATATCACCTCATCATGATATCAACCATCATGGCTACTCCCATGTATGGTAAATGTGCACAAGTGCTCATCACTCAACGTGATGTCATCACCTCATTGTGACATTCACCATGGCTACTCCCAAAGGGTGAAAAACACAAGTACAAGAAAATCATCACGAACTCTCTCACGTGATGTTGTCATGGAGTCACACACATGACATCCACCATGGGTACTCCCAAAGGGTGGAAACAAGGGTTTTAACCTCAAATCTCTCTCAAAGAGAAATGCATTAACAAGGGCTTGCACCTCAAATCCCTCTCATAGAGAGAAATGCATTAAAGATGATCACTGATACTGAGACTCCTTCTCAGCTAGAGCTTCATTCTCCACCATACCAAGCTTGTCTCGAAAGTACACATACTTTATCCTAGAGAGAGGCTTGGTGAGAATGTCTGCCGTCTGCTCATCAGTGCTGATGTACTTCAACTGAATTGCTTTCCTCAATACCATATCTCTGATATAGTGGTATTTGATCTCAACATGTTTAGTTCTGTCATGAAACACTGGATCGACATAAAGCTTCACACAACTTTGATTATCACAATGAATGACAGTTGGCTCCATTGATTGTCCAAACAATCCTGCAAGGAGCTTCCAAAGCCACATAGCTTCTCAAGCTGCCACACAAGCTGCAATATACTCGGCCTTTGCTGTACTCAGTGCCCTGAAGTCTGCTTCCTACTACACCAGAAGATCATCGCAGACCCCAAACTGAAACAACATCCAGAGGTGCTATTCCGATCAGTGACACACCCTGCCCAATCAGAATCAGTATATCCATGCAACTGTAAGTCCACACCAAAAGAATCTCAAGCCATACCCAACTGTGCCACACAAGTATCTTAGGATATGCTTCGCTGCAACTAGATGTATTTGCCTTGGTTCACACATGAATTGACTAAGTACACTCACTACATAGCAAATATCTGGTCTAGTATTGACTAGATACATCAATGATCCAATCAACTGCCTATACAAAGTTGAATCCACTAGATCTGAACTAGCTGCAACCTCTTTTAACTTATGCAAGTTCGTCTCCATAGGCGTAGACATGGATTTGCAATCCATAATACCAAATCTCTTCAGAATGTCAATAGTATACTTCCCTTGACTTAGAATCATCTCATCAGGCTTTTGCCATACTTCTAAACCAAGGAAGTAGTGCATGAGACCAAGATCCTTCATTTCAAATTCAGAAGCTAACTCCTTTTTGCAATTGATAATGATGTGATCTTCTCCAGTAAGAATTAAATCATCAACATAGAGAACCAAGATTAATGCTTCGCCATCAATTACCTTGAAGTATAGGTTTGAATCATCATTCTTGGAGTAGCCCAAGCTTAACAGATAACGATCAATTCTTTCATACCAAGCACGAGGAGCCTGCTTAAGGCCATACAAAGCCTTCTTGAACCTGCAAACATGACTCCTTCCCATGTACCTCAAAGCCATCAGGTTGCTCAATATATACCTCTTCCTCGATTACACCATTCAAAAATGCTGTCTTCATGTCCATTTGGTGAATCTTCCATCCTTTAGATGCTGCAATAGCAATGATGGTCCTGACTGAAGTATAACGAGCAACTGGAGCAAAGGTTTCCTCATAGTCTATTCTCTCTTTATACGAGAATCCTCTAGCCACAAACCTAGCCTTGTACTTCTCGATGCTCCCATCAACCGCATGCTTGATCTTGAAGAGCCACTTAGAAGAAACAACAAATTTTCCTTCAGGTCTAGGTACGATGTCCCAAACATCATTCTTGAGAATGGATTGATACTCCTCAGCCATAGCATCTTTCCATATTTGTTGGCTAGTAGCTTCCTCAACACTGGAAGGCTCAGACTCAATGATTTGACTCATTAGAGCAACATAGTTGGAGAACTTGCGAGGTCTCTTGCTTTCTCTGAATGTTCCTCTTGGGGCTGCAAACCTTTCTGCCTCCTGCATTGTTTGCTTAGCCCAAAGAGGTCTTTTTCTTCCAATCACAATATCTGTAGGCCCATCAGTAGGTTCCAAAGGGTCAATTGGATCTTCATCTTCCTTTGGATCAGTAGCCTCCCTCTGAATCTCAGGAGTATGGTCAATTTCCATCTCCTAAGGAGAGTCTTGATCTTCATGGTCTATCTCCATGTGGATGCCCTTGGATCTCCTGAATGCAACATCCTCTTCAAATGTAACATCCCTACTGATCCCAATCAACTTTTGGCCTGGGATATGTATATTCTGTAAGCTTTTGAAGACTCACTGTAGCCTACAAATATCCCCTTCTTGCCAGAAGGTTCCAACTTTGTCCTTTTATCTTTCGGTACATGAACATACACTGGACAACCAAAGATCCTCAAATGACTTACTTGCGGCTTCACCCCAGTGAATGCTTCTTCAGGAGTCATGTTCTCCAAAATGCGGTGAGGGCTTCTATTCTGAACATAAACAACTGTCCTAGATGCTTCAGCCCAAAGGAAGGTTTGCAAATCTTGATCATGAATCATGGCTCTAGCTGCTTCTACAATAGATCGGTTCTTCCTTTCTGCAACACCATTCTGTTGAGGATTGTAAGGGACACATAACTCCCTCTTAATCCATGCTTCAATGCAAAAGTTACAAAAGCTTCCAGAGATGTACTCTCCTCCATTGTCGGATCTCAAAACTTTGATCCTCTTCCTAGATAAGTTCTCTACCTGAGCTTTAAATTCTTTGAACCTCCCAAGAACTTCCTTAGATCTTTAGATTTCAAGAAATAAATCCAAGAATTTCTAGAGTAGTCATCAATAAAAATAATGTAATACAAGAAACCACTCAAAGAAGCAACAAACATTGGACAACATAAATCAGAATGAATAAGATCTAGAATACATTTGGATCTACTTTCACTACTATGAAATGGACCTTTAGTATTCTTACCCAATGCGTAACCTCTGCAAATGCCTTCATGCTCCTGGTTGAATTTAGGAAGGCCCATGACCATCTTCTCCATGGTTGGTAGTGCTCAAAAGTGAAGGTGAGCCAATCTTCTATGCCAAAGTTCACATGGGCTTGATGAATCATGCAATAGAGCCTGAAGTGGACGAGTGCAAAGTCAGTAGAGACTCTCATGTCGAACTTCAATCACTTGAGCAGTCTTGATATTTGAGTTCTTTGGCCATGCAAGAACTTTACCTTCAGAAAATGCAACTTGGTACCCCTTGTCCTCCAAGGCTGAGATAGAGACAAGGTTTCGTTTGATACTCAGAACAAATAGAACATCACTCAACTGCAAGGAAATGCCAGAATCCAAGTGAAGAGAGGAGGTCCCATATCCTTTCACAGAATAACTGGCATCATCTCCAATAATGACTTGAACACTAGAAACTCTCTCCACCAAATTAGTTAGATGCTCTCTAAATCCGGTGATGTGGCACGAGGCACCACTATCAATCAACCAAGTATTGTTGTTGGTAGGCACATTGCTTGAAAGAGCAGAATAGAATAGAAATTCACTTGAATCCTTCTGTGGAGAGATCTCACCCACATCTGCAAATGAAGCCTGCTGCTTAGGTCTAGATGGACAATCCTTAGCATAGTGACCAAACTTGTCACATATAAAGCATTGAATGCAGGAGAGATCTTTCTTCTTCTTAAATATAGGAGCACCATCAGATCCTTTATCTCTATTCCTCTTGAAGTACCCTTTCTTTCCTTCTCTTCCTTTCTTCTTGGAGGAATGATCGGAAAGAGCATGAATGTCTTCATTTGTAGAGCTTTGACCAATGCCTCTCGCAGCCAACCTTGATTCTTCTTGAATACAATCTACCCTCAAACGATCAAACTTAGGAAGTTTTGGTCTCGCACTTATTCCTTGAATGTATGACTCCCAAGATGAAGGAAGACCATTAAGAGCCAACATGGTCAAATCCTTATTATCAACAATATGCCCAATAGTAGGGAGCTGATCTCTCAACTCGGTGATCTTCATGAAGTATGAGATAACAGATTCTCCTTTCGCCATCTTGATATGATGAAGCTGTTGCTTTAATGCGAGAGCTCAACTTGTGTTGTTGATCTCATACATCTCCTCCAAAGTCTTGAACATCTCCTTTGCTGTCTTCAACTTGGAGATGATTGGCACAATGTGGTCTTTCACGAAATCTACCAACATCTTTTTCGCCTTAGTGCCATTTTTCTTTCATTGAGGCTTCTCATTCTCATCGGTAGGTTTGGGAACATCGCCCTCCACAAACTCAGCTAACTCATTTTCTTCCAAAGCGAGCATGACTCTGAACTTCTAAGATGTGAAGTTATTTGCGCTCTCAAGTCTATCTTCGATCTTGAGCCCGTTCACCATCTTGACGAAAAGATAGATGCAAATAAGGATGAGAATAAGAGTGGAGTATATTGCTGCTTGACTGAATCTGATCACGATCTTCCTTATGCTTGCTATGATACCATGTTAAGTTTTATGATCAGATTAAAGAGCAGAAATTTAATTCAAAATCAGACACAATAACACAGCATATACGCTGGGAAAACCCTTCACTTGAGGGAGAAAAACCCAGCAACAATATATCACTTATATATTGAATATCAATGAATGTCTCCTTTACAAAGAGGCCGATATGAAGGCCAAGAATGAGCACCACAAACTGATGCTAACACAGCAACAATATTAAGCAACTTGCTGATGACAATTCGACCTCTTTCAATTGTATCGATCTGCACTTGATGATTTTCTTGATGCACAAACTCGCACTTGAGAATATTGAACTATGAGAACAATGAACTGAATGAATGAATGTGAAACAAAGAATAACCATCGAAAATATATACAAGATGAAGGGAGAGGACGTGTCTCTTCAATACAACAAGTCGGCCTCCTTCAAAAGTCGTGTCTCTAACACACATGAAGTCGGCCTCAAAGAAAGGCATCCTTTCATGAATTCGCGCCTAAGGATGTCGGCCTCAACAATTAAATAAAACATTATTTAATTCATGCCTCTTCATTAACCATTCGACTTGCAATTTAAATAGCCATTAGGCTATGATTTAAATTGGCCTTCATAGATCGAGCTGGGCTGGAAGTAGAGGCCCGATGCTGACTTCAACATCAATAGTCACAAATGGCATCTTGATGGGGCTGACTCAGGAATTCCTTTGGAACATTATAAAGCTACCAGATGGAGAATCAAGATCTTAAGGTAAAGCAAGATGAAATTTGCAGAAGTTAAAGATCTTGGTAATAACATGTTGGTTGACGTTGAAGCCTTAATTGAAATGATTCCCTACTCCAATTATGAACAATTCGTGAATTCGGACAAATTTCTTATTGAACATTTGTCATAAATAATTAAAGCCAGCATTACTAAAGCAAATATTAATGATCTTGTAAGAATGAAGACGATGTTTTATGTTTTTGAACAGAAATTTTACACACAATAAAGTTCATGGGAAGATTTCACACGCTTTTACTTCAAGTGATGCCTGCTCTCGGTACTCACATGGGCTGAATATGGACATAATGAAAGAAGCTTTAGATAGTTTGCAATAATATTTGCAAGTAGACCATCTAGATGAAGAAGAAGAGGCCATTCCAATTGAAAGTGACAACAAAAAGGAAGAGCAAGCATTACTGCCATTTGCATGTCAATAATCAACTTGGGTGTAGTGTTTAAATATTTGGATTATTATTAATGTTTGTAAAGTAATATTTAGACGCTATTGTTATGCATTTAAAAATTGGGAAAAGTATATTTTAATATTCCTTTCTCTCCCTAAAGTTGTAAAAAGGAAAATTATGTAAGTGGTTATGAAAAGTTATGGACATGCGGGTCTATAAACTGTCAAGTCATTCAATGAGAGATGGGCTTTTTGATTTTTGGAAAACTCTGCAAAGGTTGTAGAGAGAAAAGACTTTGTGCTGTACAGTTTTGATGAATAAATAAAGTGTACATTCGAATTTTGCAACCCATTTACATTTTCTGTCACATTCTTTCTTATGTTGGGTGTGATTGTTCATTTCCTAAATTGTTTCTCTTCAGTCCACAAATATAGTCATTACTTTTATTTATATATTTTATATTTACTCATGGTGTGGGATTAATTGAATGCTGTGACCCTTTGGTTGATTCCATATATTCATTAAATCTACTCATCTTAATCATTTCTATTAATTTGCAAAGCATTAAAAACTCAATTGCAATCTTCTAAAGTGTACACCATTAGGGTAAATCTCAGTTTTGGCTTTCAATAAGATAAACTCACCATCTCGAGGAGGGGTTTTACCCCAATAACTGTTGTGTTTTGATAAATAAAAATCCATTTTACTGATACATGCTGAATCAATCTAGTTCATCACTTCTCAAAGTTTTAGGGACGTCTTCTACTTCCCCAGCTACAACTTCTTGCTGAGTTATTTCTTTTGTTGTTAGTATTGTTGTAAGGGACTCCAACTTTTCTAAAAGCGGGGATAATGTAGACAGTTACCTTAATAATGTTTTGTTGTAGTCAACTTGTTATGCTTTGTCAGCATTAAGTAATAATGTAAATTTTTACATTTGGTTTTTGATGGTTGTATAACCAATAACTGAAAGTATTGTCATTTAAAAAGTAAGTGTCAGGGAAGCTATGCTGTTTTGGGACCTCCCTAGACTGAACAATTGTATAAGGGGCTGCCCATACGAAAATATTTGTTTATATGATATTCTTGTGTTCATTGTTACTTTCTTTATTATGTACGTTGCTGCAATCTTGGTAATGTAGAATCAGTTGCAAACATATGTACACACACACAAACACACACATATATGTATATTCAAAATCTATTTACAAATCTATTCTCAACCTCATGCATGGACTAATTTTTCCAACATCCCCTCATCCACTGCTGCTCCCCTTCTTCCTGACCTTCCCACCACCCTCCTTCCCTAACCTCATTTCTATCTCTAATCTTACTCATAATCCAGAAATTCTCACACTCTAGTATCCACCTGACATCCTCACCTCCCCAACATATTTTAAACCCCCATATCTTCATAACACCTAGTATTCCCTACCTACATTTCATTAACTTATTTCACATGATATTAAGTTTTTTCCCTGCCATGCCCAAAAAAATCCTAACCTGATCCCTTTAGTGAACACATCCTTTAGCATTATAGAGAACATGGCATGCACATTGTACGCCACAAACTGTAATCACTGCACCTATTCTCATTATCAGCATATTTACTTTGCTTCACACATATGACAAGCCATTTCCTTCTTTCACTACCTCGAATAAGAATTAATTTTGCAGGTACCACTTGATCAATTGAATGTGCAATATAATGCAGCCATTAGGATTGAAAATTCTCACATTCATCATATAGTCGTGTTGGCGTTTAAATTAGCACCTCTGGAGTGCTGATTGTAAACGTTCAGCTATTTCAAATGTTTTGCAACACTTCTTCGTTATTTAAAGAGGAGAAGTCCCTCTCTGCTGGGAGCAATGCGTAGGGAAGGGAAATGTTAACTAAAGTTCCTATCTTTTTATGCTTCAGCGGCAGGACACAAGGGTGCACAAACACAATGCGCCGTAGCTAAGCTTTTTCTCTGGTTTCTGCAGATCTCAACTACGACTAACTAGCTTTTATCTATCCAATACCTTCAAGATAAACAGAGCATGAGGGTAAAGGAGCGGGAATGGGATGGTTGGATCACCTGAATTCGCCGTCTCCTGAGAATATGACCGAGGCTCTGAACTCTCGGGTATACACCGGGATAAGGTTGGCACAAGCAAACACTCTATACGGTAAACTAGATCTGAGACCTGCCAAGGAGGAGGGACTCCTATCCGAGGTATGGGCTAGGAAATAGTTCACGAGAAACAACAAAATTTACGATGCCTTGGCCGACTAGCTTGCTAAGGAGGAGGGACTCCTATCCGAAGTATAGCTTGAAAGTCAATACATTGAACAACATCAAACGATAACCGTCAATAACAAATATCCAAGGAGGAGGGGCTCCTATCCGAGGAGGGAAATGAAACAACAAGCTATTTAGATACAAGACGTAGACATAACTCAAATAAGATGATCAAAATGCAAGCGCCTTCTGATATTCTTCTTCAATGCTTCATCAACGAATTACAAAAGTTGGGAAGGCAAAGGCACGAAATCATGCACAGTTACAATCAACCAACGAACTCTCATCCAAGAGTGAACAAGTATCCGCTTTCAAAGCTGTTGGCAACAATGGCGCAGCAATTTTGCATAGCAAGTAAAAGTTAAACAAATAATGAGCCCAAGGCTCTTATTTATAGAACTCAAAGGAGTGGGTAACCCCAAAATCTCCTTGAGTTAACAATGAGTTCTTGCCAATCAATTAGCAAGATTTATTCCTAAAAAGGGGGAACAAGCAGTTAACTGGAAAACTACTTCAGTTAACTGAAAATCAACAAAGAGTCAACTGGAAACTACTTCAGTTGACTGAAAGTAAACTAAAGGTAAACTTTAATGAAAGTATTCCTCCAAAATAGACATCCACATTTAGTGGAGATCTAAGATCCATAAATCATGGAAGTCAAATAGACATCCTTAATCAGTGGGATCTGACAATGCATGATTTAAGGAAAGTGGAGTTAAACTTGGAAAGAAGCATCAAGTTAACTCCAACTACATTTAATATCATCTTGAGTTGACTTGGAAAGAAGCATCAAGTCAAACTCAAGTCTCATGAATGCCGCTTGGAGGGTGTATGGCGTCCTTATTTGGTGCATTTATAGTTCGCCACTAATCAGCAGTGTCTCTATCCATTGATTGACTTCATCAGCTTCTGGGGAATTAATGCTTTGTAGAATGATGACGTGGCGTCGTAGCATGACCTCACCCATTGTGAGCTGATTTCCGAAGTCCATACACTGAGATGCTGCCTCTTCAAACTTGGTTGATAAAGCTGCTACCTTAGCCAGCTTGCAACCATCTGGATCATCAAGAAAGGTACTACGGATGACATCCCTGAACTGGTTCTGTACAGTAACCATCTCGACGTATTCTCCTCCCTCACGCTGATATTCCATGCAAGGGAAAGATATCACCAACATTCTTGCGAAGTTGATAATAGTGGCAACTACCCGTCTGTAATCAATCAACTCTACTGAATGAGCGTCATAGGCTTTCACCTTGTACGCCAATTGTTCCTTCCAAGCAAAAAGATGTTGCTTGTTTTCCTCAGAGTATACTGATTGATATGCCAATTGCAAATCTGCAATTGTGCTTTCGTCTTCAAGCCTCCTTTCTGCAATCCTTTGTTCTGACTGCTGGATCTCTGCACGAAGTCCATGTGCTCTATCCCGTAACTGGTATAGGTTTGCCAGTATACATCTACCTTTGAGAACAAACTCTTCCACTTGATCTCTCAAGTGTTTGCCGAATGTTATCAATTGCCGATGATTTTGTTCGGCGGGGAGGTCTAGTAGTCCTGCTGGTAGGGCTGAGACGTTGGGTGTGCCATGTATCAAGCTGGTTATGTAAGACCTCAGTTTCTGATTTTCAGCCTTTAAGGCTGCCTTTTCTTTACCATCCTTTGCCATCCTTTCTTGTACGCTCACCGAAGCTATTCCAAGAAGGTCTGCCTCCACCTGTCGTGTAGTCTTCCCGAGGTTAAGTTGAGACAAAGTATAGTCTTCGACTTGGACCTCGTGTATGCTTTTCTCTACTGGTGGAGCGGCCGTCTCTATGATGATCTCACACTCTGCATTCCTTTCTATGTGAACTTGTTTCTTTAACTTCTTCGCCGACGTGTCTTGTGGGACGTGGTCGAATTCGGTAAAGTCAAGTTCATACGAGGGTTTTTCCCTCTTTCTTCCTAGGAAGCCTTCAAGCCAAATAGAATCTCGGCGAACTTCGCTAGGAGGGACGTGAGGCCCTTGAATGCTAGATGTGTGAGACTGTGCTGGAGCAATGTCTCTCGGTGGCGAATCCAAGTCGATGAGGACTTGTGTCCGCTGTGATACTGGTGATATTGGTGGCTCTGCTTCCATAACAGGCACCGTTTCTGCTGCTGCTTCTACTGTTGCTGCTTCTACCATTGGCTCAGCCACTGGTTCTTCAACAACTACTGCTGTTGGTTCCTCTGTGATAATTTCTGCTGAATCAGGGGTAGCAGTCTCTACTCTTTGTTCTGGGGCAGCAATACCTGTGATTATTTCAGGACTATGTGTGGCTTTCTCCACTGGTGTCCTCTGTGTTCTAGGCTTCGACATCCTCATCCCTCGGGGAGGATTGCACCATTGCTTCTGCCTGGGCTTCCTTCTTGAAGTGGAAGGTGGTGTAGACTGAACCTGTGGCGGCTCTGTTCTGTGAGGTATCACCTTCCTTGATTTCTTGCTGTCGAGATAGAGTTGGCTATTTCTAACCACTCTACTCGTTCTTTCTTCTATAGAAGTGTCTTCTTTGGCATACCAATCCACTCTCGGGAGCGGTTGGGAGTCAACTGAATCTGCAAAGAATGAGGGGAGAATGACTTCCCCTTCATCGTCGGAGAGGCCCTCAATGTCTGCTGACATAAAATCAGCAATCTGTGAGAGTCTGAATCTGCTGTAGTTCCTTCTTCGCACTTCATACTCGTCTTTACAATTTACCCAATAATCTTCCATAGAAGACTTATGTGACGAGTGTTGCTCAAGGTGTGCTGCATAGAGTCCCCTGGGATCATAGGATCTTCTATCAATGGGATACTTGAGGTTAAACCTCGCTGTTTCTTGACTCATCATCTTAGCATCTGCCGCGAATCCACATCTATACAGTCCCATTTCAACGGGAAAGTTAACAGCTGTCTTCCTCTTCAAGCGCAAGTGGATATGAACCTCGGACAACTGTCTCAGGAATTCCATGAAGACTACCCTATCTGAAGGGTATCTTGGTAGCATGGCAGGGTGGCCAATGTAGCCATACACGCGTATGTAGGAGAACGTAGGAAATTGGATGAACCAATCTGCCCAATCCGCCATTGCCTCTCTGGCTGTCTGTGAAATACGCACGTGCATCTCATGGTTAAGCTCACGTATTGTGTGCATAGTGAAGTGATCACTTATTTTCTTGAAGTGCCTTTCCGCTTGAGTAAACTCAAGACGTGTGAAATGTTCGTGAACCTTCTGCACACCTAAGGTTCCTACATTGTTCAATAACCTGAATTCACCTTGGAAGGCGATCAAGTATACCAGGTAAGAGCACATGTGGAACCTATGAGCTTCCAGATACCCAGTGATTTGTCGGTGGAGTGTGTCACTGATCAAAGTGGCCCAGTCATAGTATTCCCTCCTGCCAATGATTTTAGCGACGACATAGTACATCCATGGCTGGAATTGACGACCATCTTCTTCTCCAGTGATTCTATTGAGTAGAGTGATTAACACTGCGTACTCATCTTTGCATTCTCCTCGTCCCAACGGCTTAGGCAAGTTTTCCTTTGTCACTTTTAGCCATTTTTCGGCCATTATCCTTTGACATTTGTCCTTAGCTGTCTCAAATGCTTTCTCACATTCCGTCACTGATATGACTTTGCTGTTAGGACATGATGGAATATCGAAACACCTTTCGATATCCTGAGGCTTTAGACTGCAAACAATTCTTCCATCTGCTGCTCTGATTTCTCTGGTGGTAGGGTTATAATGCTTGATACAAGCAATTACAAGCTCTACGCTTTGTAGTGTGATGGGAATTGATGCGGCCTGCAGCAACCCGGATTCTTCAATATTCTGTAACGTAATTTGATTCATGCCTTCTAGCTGCTCCAAATCAACCACTGGATTTACTTGGTGTAGATTTGTGTCAACTGTTTTCAGGTAATCATGGAGTAAGACCGTCTTGGTCTCGTATTGCACCTGGGAGTACTGCATCCTGAAAAACTTAAAGATTGACTGTAATCTTGACCTAGTTCAGATGATTTTCAGAAACCCTTAAAAATAGCGTCCTGCCGAGAAGTATTTTTCCGGAAAAAATCTGGCACATGGGTTTTGTTCGTGCTTCAATGCTGAACAAACCCAGTTCCTCAGAATTTGGATTCTGAAACTTTTTCGGAAAAACCCCCAAAAATAGGGGCAACAAGTTTGCTGATTTTGGAAAATTTGTCGAGATGGGTTTCTCTGGAAAATGATGTGAATCTACCCAGTTGATCTGATCTGATGTAGCCTGTTGCTTTTTCTGTCAAATGCAAGAAAACCTAAGACGAGAAGAGAGGAAATAGACAGAAGATGGATTGGAAGTTTTATCTGATTCCCTGAAAAAATCTATCTCTGAGTCCAATCCTCAAAATAGCAATCCTTTCCTGCTTCAGATCTGCAAGAAAAATGAAGAACGGATGAAAACCTTCTTCAGATCTATCAATGGCGTCCTTGAGAGCTTGTGGCTGATTTTGATCTTTTATCCTGCAATGAAATAATGAAATGGGACGCCTTCACCTTGAATATATATGTTTAAGCTTCAGATCCACAAAATTGGGGACCTAACACAAGCTCAAAAGGTGATTTGGGCTTGAACTAAAGTTGAAAAGGTGATTTCCACTGATCGTGGAGCCTTTTAGCCAATTTTAACTCAAAAACTTTTGACTTTAGTCAATAATTTGACCCTTGACTTCTTTAGGCGTCCCTTTTGGTTTCTTGCAAGTTTTTAAATATTTTCTCTCCTGAAAGTCCTCTGTTTGATCCTGAATCTAGCATTGTCTGTTGATCTTGAGATGTCGCGGACACATTCACTGTGGAGCTGGATCCGAACTGAAGAGAAGTGCCTGGGAGACTGTTTGATAAAAAGCTGAGTTTAAGGCTTCAAAAGAATGGGCGCCTTTCCCAAGAAAAGGCGCTTTTGCCAATGCCTTAGTGATTTTTCAATCTTCGTTCTTCAGCTTTTTGAAATGACCTCTCGTGCCTTGATCTGGATTTCTCGTTGATCGGAGAGTCAGATGATTTTGCTTGATGTTTCATCAGGTACCCAGCTCTGTTCTGCCAAGAATGACTGACTTCAGGAAACCTGGATTTCAAATTAGGGTTCCTTTATTCAGGGGCGCCCCTCCTTGAAAAGGGCGCTTTTGCCCTTTGGCCTGATTATTTTCATCTGGAAAGTTGCCTACTTTGATCTTGATTATCCGTTGACTGCTCTGACAGATGTTGATGCTTGCAGTTGCGTTTCTGAGATCTACTTGGGCTGAGAGAGTTATCCTAGGAAGCCTTTTGTCATTGGTCAGCATCTGGAAGTCCAAAAGAAAGGGCGCCTTTCTTTTGAAAAGGCTCTTTTTCCTTATAACTTCGCCGTTAACTGTGGTTTCTTGATATTTCCTCAACTGCCTCTTTTTGCTTCGTCAGCAGTTGCTAGTGATCTATTCATCGGATGATCTGGATATTTGTTTCACTGTTGAGTCAGTAATCAAACGTCGAGAATGACTGCTTCGGATGATCTTACTGACAGCATTTGACCCTCAAAGATCATGGGCGCCCCTGCTTGAAAAAGGCTCTTTTCAGCATTTTGAGTTCTCTCCTTCGTAACGTTTCCAGAGTTAGTCAAATTTTGACCTTTTTCACTTTCAGGAATCTCCTTCATCAAACAGCATCATTTTTGACCTTTTCCGCCATGGTTGCGTCGTTGAAGCTTTTGGAATTTAACTTTCAGCACCTGGTACTGGCCAATCTGCCATTAATGGCTGCAGAGGTTCTAACTTTGTTCCTGAAAAATAGAAATAGACCCACCAGAGTAAAACATGTCTTTTGATGATTCTGACTTGACCAATGTGATCGTGGAGTCTTTTAATCCTATCAAAATCATTTTCGATCATTTCTGGGAAAGTCCTATTTTCGGGGGTTTCCCTGAAAATAGGGGTGAAAAACCCTAATTTTCAAATTTTCAGAATTTTGCACGTGTGTTCTTAGACAGAAACCCACCAAGATTCTATGATTGGTTTGACCTAAAACTGGCTTAACATGGCATTTTAACAAGATTTAGCTCAATTTATACAGAATGCCAAAAAATTAATTTTTGCAACAAGTCGCGTAAGGAATAACACAGGAATTTATGGTTTTAAATATAAAGGCTCCATTTTATTCATTATTCCTTGTGCTATCCATTTTATCCCTCATTGTAGTCCCAACGTGCTTTAGTGGTTAAGAGAAATGAGTTTCCAAGAGAAGATAAATGCTCTTTTTAAGAGCAAATGAGAATCCCTCAACAATGTGGATGATCTTTTAATATTTAATTTCCAGCCAGGAAAAACAAAGTTCTACCTTGCCAGGGCAGCAACCACGGCTTATCAACCTCTAACTGCTTGTAATCCAGTTGATGAGGGTTTCCTAGGATCAAGTTTTGGTTTATTCTGACCATTTTGTTTGCAGGTTTTTTTTTTTGTGTGATCATTTTTGTTATTTGTGTAGGGCCCACAACTAAGGATTGGTTCCTTTGCTATGCTGATTGGTTACCTTTAATATGTCTGTTGGGGCCCACATATTTTTGTTTCCTATTTGATTGAATAAGATTCCACACTTTGTTTTAGTGATCTATTTTGGTCATTCATGGACACACACACACACACACACACACACACACACACACACATATATATATATAAATACAAGAAGAGCTTAATGTGATTGCGAAGGTCAATTTTATAATACCCTGTCAGTACTTGAATTTATTTCTTTGTTCCATTATTTGATAAGTTGTTGCTTTTGGTTCTAGCCTTTTGCAAGCTTTTGGTTATAAGGACCGTACTGGTTAATGTTTGCTATTTCGCAAATTAAAACTCAGATATTAGTTACCTATGGTGTCCTGGATGTATTTTATGCTTTTAGGAAGGGCCAAATTTTTAAGAGAGTATATGTCCATCTGTGAGTAAAAAAAGTTGAAGTATTTCAGGAAAAAATTGGCAAGGATGTTCAGTGTGTGAGTTTTCAAAATTTTCCAATCTTTCCTGGTAGCTGGCTTGCATTCAATTATATGATTCTAAACTCAATTAAAGATAATTTCTTTGAATCTTGAATCTATATATTGCTACTTTCTTGCTTTCATATAATACTTATCTCCTCTTTCCTTACTGTTGTGTTTCAGATGGGAGGTTCCTGTTCCAAGTGCAGTGAATATGTCATTCACTTCAAATAATGCTAGAGGTGGCTTGGATCCTCGATTTATAAAACTGGATCCTGTCTTTAAATGCTCCAAGCTTCAAAGTGATGGTCGCCAGAGGTATGTGGTCTATGTTACTTAATGTTTTTGGTGTCACGTTATGCCTGCGTAGAACTATCTTCATGATATAAAATTAATCTGCAACTGAATTTACATATTATAGAGTAAAAAATGGTTCCTTTAAACTTTTGCAGATTAATAGACATAGATATGAAAATTTCACTTCAGAATGCATACTATAGTTTGGTAAGTTGGTAAATACATATACAAGCAGGTGTGCCATATACATGCTATGCCATAGAGCACTACAGGCAGTATTCAATGGATAATTTTAGATCATGAGACATTCTGTCAAAAATTTCCCAACACAAATCTCGTTGCATTGAATGCTAGTCTTCAAAGTTTTAAGCATGTTGGTAAAAATAAAAATTAGTCAGGGTTACATTGAAGGAGGGATGGATATTTGAATAGCTGTATGTAGTAAGTGCTTTTGGCAGTGATGAAGTGCCCTGTGAGGTCAATATGAAGCAGACTATCTAGGAATGATAACATTTGAAAGGACTTTGTCTTTGATTTTAGTTAATACATGTTATAACTGATCAGTATCTAGATCCTGATTTTCCCACAAAGTTTCTTATCTTCATTTTTCTCATTTGTTTCTTTTTTGACCATCTTACAATTCATTTTGAGTTCTGTATATATTGTCTTCTAGACGATCTGCTTTCTGTTATGTAAGAAATCAATCTAATTTCTAAAACACAAATTATGTAATGTCTCCTTTTTCGAACTGAGTCAAATCGGCGTATCTGAAGCCTATCTTTATTCCTCGTAGGCTAATTTGTAGATAAATATGGAAATTACAAAGACCCTAAACAGTTAGATTGAGACAATGGGACACAAATGTTTTCCCACCTAATCAGTTCATTACTAAATTATCATAGTATTGGGGATAAAGCATACTACAAGTCTTAAATTGTTGGTTAAAATCTGACTCTTCAGAAAGGATACTTAATGAATTGATTTTGAGCATAATTTTAACATTGAAATGTATGAACCCAAGGAGTAAGGCAAATTTATATGCCTCCCTTCTTGGTAAGGTGTATATGGCCATCAATTTATAATGTTGCTTGTAGAATTGTATGTTAACCCATGGGGAATATTCATATTTCAATTTTTGTCAGCTTCAATTCCCTAATAGTCCATCAACAATGAATTTTCTTGCCTGTAGCCCTCCTCAAACATGGCAAAATGAATGTATGTGCTTATCTATCACTAACAACAATCCTATTTCAATTTGCAGTATTGGAAACACAAGAAAACATGTATGGAACACCAAGAACATCAAAAGTGAAAGCATGCCAATGACTAGGATAACATAGTTTACCCTAGAGAAACCTTGAAAGATGAAAACTCCAGGAAGAGTGAGCAATTTCTCATAAATCCACTAATATTCAGTCAGGTATACATTGTAGTAAGTTGACATGATGTCAACATGAGCTCTTCAACATAAGAATTGAGCTTCAAACCCTACAATTGTGTTTGCAACCTCAAAACCCTGTCAATTTAACCTGCAATTTGGATATACAATGAGGATAACAAGAGAGCTATCCCTCGCACAAGGTATAGAATAGTGTTATGAAGACTCCAACAATCTATAGTGGTGCCAAAAGACATTTTCCATGCTTGAAAGACGAATTGAATTGTCCAAAACCTGTCATATTCAATGCTTAGTTGAGACTATAACAAAATCATTACTATTGCCAAGAAGAAAATTCATAATTGTTGCAATGATGATTTTTTTGCTGCAGTCATGAATGCTTTTACATCATTGAAATGCTTTCACCACTTTGTAGAAACCAACAATATCATCAATTCTCCAATAACCACTCCTTTCTCTTGCTTGCACACCTATCTTTAGACTTTTGACGATGCTCTAGACCTTCCCAAGGTCTCAATTGACTTATACACAAGCATTTGATGTAATGTACCCTTCTCAGCAGTGATCAGTGCAGTTGGCCGTTAGACTATCCCAGAGGCCCGTAGGATAGTCGGAAGCAAAAATTAGGGTTTCTTATTTTCTAGTAGGATGTTTTGGTAGTTTTGGTGGCTACCATGTTGGAGTTTTACAGTTCTAATTCCGGATTCCTTCTGGGTTTTTAGAGAGCTTCGCAGTGGTGTGACATGCAACTAAATTAGTGAACTTTTTCGGACATACTATTTTTAGTAAGTTGCGACGACTGCTCAAAATATGGTTAAAATGGTTTTGCACACACTTACTATTTTTAGCAGTATGCTATTTTTAGTAAGTGCAATATTTAGTAGTGGCTATTTTTAGCAAGTTTTCAGCAGGCCAATTTTGAGGTTATTTCAGGAAAGTCATTTTGAGCAGTTTTGGTCTTGTTGATGTGATTTTCGTGACCGCACCAACATAGAATAAAGTCGCTAACGACTACCCTATTCTCTGTTGATCAAAGTATCCAGCACGCTAAGATTGCGAGAGAGTTTGTGCGTTCAACTCCAAGGTTCCTTTAGTGCAATAGAATATCCTTAGTTGGCTCGATGTGTTTTTGCTGGTATTTCAAGGGGACTTACGCAATTGTTCAACAACGGGCAATAGACAACAGATTAAGGGCTTCACGTGCTTCGAGTGATTTGGTAGGTAAGTGCAAATTTCCTAACGCTAACCAGAAATGAACTGAATTTAAATGAGTGTAGGGCCTAAGAAGTTTATGTTCTATCTAAGGACAGGACGTGGGATCAATCTCAACAGACTTCGACTAGACTCTGCTCCGCCTCACGTTGGACAACTTACACAAAGTCGGTGCAATCTTCAAGGGAGTGACAAGAGGTTTTCAAATTATAACTCAACATGTAAGTACCATCAGAACGACGCATACAAACACATGAATCACAATCGAAGTTAAGTTTGTAATGTTTTCCAGTTGACCACACAAGGCAAACTTGCCGTTAGCAAGCCGCTAGTGTTATGGATAAAAATGAAGTTGCCTCGATTAACACCACAAATCCACAACTAACATCTACTTGCATGAAAATGAAAACTACTCTATATTAAGTTACTTCTTGATTCTACGTGAATTGGAAGGACGAAGAAGCCTCGCTAGCTACTCATAACAAAGAGGAGATCACCATCAATGAAAAACTCTTTTATTATGAAAGTGTTCACAACAACTTCTTACAAAGTATTCAAATGGAAGACTTTCCTTCCTTTTCAAACTATACTATGCTAAGCTATCAACTACACTATCAATCTCTCTGCTCTAGTCTCTAGTCTGATCTCTAAGCTCTACTGAGAATACAAATGAGGGGGGATACCCCTTTATATAGCTGGCCAAGTCCAACGGACGGTTCAGATTACAATCAAATGAATGGTTTAGATTAAGCCACCTCAGCCCTAACCCTAAAAACCGCCACGAGGAGTGGGGTAATAAATGAGCAATTAATAGCCACCATCTTCTAGAAGATTCCTGTTTTGAAACACATTCACATTGTTCTTGTTCTTCTTCTTGACTGCAAACTAGATAAGTCTGGTCAACATTGCTTCAATTTCTTGGATTGGTATGGCAGGCATGTTCTCAATCTTGAAATTTCAAGGCTGTAACTTTTAAACTTGTTTGCACTTTGAGTTGTACGAAGCACGCTGGAGAACATCTTTTGGGTCATCGAAGGACCTCACACTTGAGAGTAATTCCTCTATTTTGTTCTTCAATATGTCATGTTGTCGGTCTTCAATGCCTAGGCCTTCATCTTCTCCCCTATCCTGGACTTGAAAGATTTCTTGTCTTGAACTTAAACATTTCTTCTCTGCCACTTGAGTAGGGCACATACTAGGCCTCAACACTTAGCCATTTCTTGCAACTTTCTTCTTTCATGTTTTGGGTGCAACTGAGATTTCGTGGAGGAGCCCGAAACACATAACTTCATCCCTCCCAAGGTTGCAATGTTGTTTTGGGTTGTTTGCTCCATCACCCAAGTCATCGTGCTCTGACCTCCATGTTCATCCTGCAAAACAGTCAAAAGGAAGAACATCAAAACACTTCTTAATATAAATTTACCTTACTCATCTGATTTTCATGCTCTGATCTTTGAGGTTTGAGTGATCTCTTCATCTGATAGGGTTCATCATTTTCCTCCAGCACAACTTTTGCCTTCAAACTCCTCTTGCTTTAGAATATTTCTGCATTATCATTCATCCCCCCTAGGGCGCATTTGGAGACTTGAGCTTCCGTTTTCATTTCACCAGCTGAGGCGTTCACTCTGACATTTCAATTAATTGAAGAAAATTATTTCCACGAAGAATTCGATCAATTTCACCCAGGCAACCAACTTCAAATTCATCATTCCGGGCATTTTATCTTCACAAACATTTCTTTCTTTGCCTTAGAAAATTTCTCAAATTTTCCTTAGGAAATTCACCGACCTGTGGAAGACTTTGAATTCCATTTCTCATCGCAGATGTCCGATACCCAGAAGAAAATTCCCTTCAGAAAGCGTCGAATTCATGTGTCTCCAAACGAAGGGGTACATTTAATTTTTTGAATTTTAACCTTAGAAAAAACATTTTGCTGACAAATTTATTCCTATTCTTCATCTCTAGGCATATTTTCTTGCTTGGCCTTGAAAATTTTATCATCTTCGTGAAGCTGGCACTTTCTGACTTCCTTATGCCAACTTTATTCATGCCTCTGAAAATTTCCTCATCCCCCTGCAAGCTTGGGCGTATTTTCCTAAGGAATGTGGAATTTTAAATATTAACACTTAGGAAAAAAAAATTCTATCATCTTATCAATAGCTTGGGCGCATTTCACATGTTGTGTTGGACTTAACACCAACGCCTTAGTATATATTTTATCCATCAACTTCACCCTTGTCCTAGGCGCATTTAGCAAGTTGAGAGGGAATCTTTACTTAGCACGTCTTAAATTCTTTTCATCCACTTTACTTTCATCTTGACTCATCTAGGACTTGGCGCATTCAAAGGGGGGAGGAGGAAAAGCCAATGCTTTTTGTCCTTTTCTTAGCCCATTTGGGCGCATTTGGCATAGGGAGGTGGACTTATCTTCAATACTTAAACTCTTTCAATCACCTTGAGTTTGCGTGGGCGCATTTGGAGGGGTCAGCAGGATAGACTTCAACACTTAGAATTTTTTTTTTTTCAACCTCCTTGAAGTGGGCGCATTTCACATGTGCTGGAGGATATTTTCAATGCCTTGTTAACTTTTTCATCAACTTTTCTTGAGGGCGCATTTGAGGGGGGGAGGTGGACAAACTTCATGCCTTAGAAAATTTTTATGGTTTCTTCCTTCCTTGGGCGCATTTAGGGGTATGAGGAGGACTTAAGTCCTTACTTAAACATTTTTCTTTGATGCCTCTTGTAGTTGGGCACATTTGGCATGTTGAGGGGGATATTTTAAACACTCAGAATTTTTTTACTTCTCTTGACATGGGCGCATTTTGAAGGTCTAGCAAGACTTATCTTTATGCCTTAGGATTTTTTTTTTACTTGTCCCCACCTTAAATTCTCTTCTTGGGCACATTTGGCATAGGGAGGTGGACTTATCTTCAATACTTAAACTCTTTCAATCACCTTGAGTTTGCATGGGTGCATTTGGAGGGGTCAGCAGGATAGACTTCAACACTTAGAATTTTTTTTATCAACCTCCTTGAAGTGGGTGCATTTCACATGTGCAGGAGGACAAACTTCCAGACTTAGACAATTTTGAACATCTCCATCCATCTTTGGGCGCATTTCAAGGGTCTTGCAGGATATCTTCAACACTTAGCATTTTTTTATCAACTGCCAACTTGATGAGGGCGCATTTTCAAGGTGGTGAAGGATTTTGCTCAGACTTAAACTTTTTCAACCCTCTGCCAGTCATCTTGGGCACATTTAGGAGGTCAAGGTGGATAACCTTCAGACTTAGCCATTTTTCCAGCTGCTTGCTCGTGCTTCAATACTTACTACAAATAGTAAGTCTTTTGATTTTAACATCTCTGAAGCTCGGATCGATTCAAAACTTTAACCACAGGATCCTCATGACCCACTTAGCCTGTTCACACTACCATCCTGAGCTGACCTGCTATTTATAGCACGTTTCTGAAGGTGGTTTGCTATTTATAGCAATTGCCTGCTTCTGAGACCTCCACAACTCCGTTTGGCTTGGAATTTGAATGACGTGACCCTCATCGGATGACCTACCCGTTCACACTGGCGCCCGACGCTGGTTTACTATTTTTAGCTAGTTTCTAGAACGCCTTACTATAAATAGTAAGTGCTCCGATTGCCCTCAAATTTTACCAGTGGATAGCTTGAAAGATATTGAACGCAGGAGATACACCGGTTTTCGAAATTCTAGCCTTTTACCCCTCATTTTGGGTCCTGAAGCTGGAAGCCCTAATTTGACTTGCATGTATATCAAATGAGCTCCGTTTGACACCGTTTCTGTTGCACTTCGCCCTGTTTGTGGTTCTGATGCACTGGGCAGCTGTCAGGATAGACTTGCTAAAAATAGTAAGTCCTTGAAAACTGATCATCTTGCTTTGCATGTCATATCACTGCAAAGGTCTCGAAAAGCCCACAAGGAATCACTTGACATGCGCTGAAAACTCTGACATGCAAACCCTAAAAATAGCCTCTGAAGGCGGCTCTTGAAAAAGTTTTGATCCTGGTGTGCATGTTACACCTTTGCGAAGGTCTCGAAAAACCCACAAGGAATTTGAGACATGCAAAGAAAATCTCAACATGCAAACCCTAAAAATAGCCTCTGAAGGCTGAATTCTGAAAGTCATCATCTCATTTTGCATGTTATATCATTGTGTAGGTTTCTGAAAACCCAGAAAGAATCTCCAGACATGCATTGAAGAACTCTGCATATAAACCCTAAAATTTGCTTCGGAAGCTGAACTTGCTAAAAATAGATAGTTGTCTGTTTCAGCTCAAAATTTGCAGATGAGTAGCTTGACATGTTCTGGATGCAGTGTGACGATCGAAACTTCAAAAATGCTGAGAAAATGCCTTGAATCGCACACTTACTAAAAATAGTAAGTTGTCAGAATTTGATGAAACTTAGCTGGGAGCTTGCTGGAAGCACACTAAAAGCAACGCTAGTCTCATATTTCAATTTATTCACTTCATTTGACCTCAGATTGACCAGAGAAATACAAACCCTAATTCTACAGACTCGGCCAAGATTTCACGTTTAAGCTCACAGACGGGCACATCCCGGTAAGGCAGATAGTAGAAAAGAGACAGAAAGAGAGAGACAAAACCAAAGCCAAAAGACCAGAATGGAGCAAAAATTAGGGGGTCCCCATTTTGAATGGGGTAATGTGTGAAAAGGTCACAACAGGTCTTCAACACTTCTGAGCTATTTTTGGCGGGTCAGAGCTTGAGATGGGCACTTTTAATAAGTTACCCCAAAGGCAGATATAAATTTTTAAATTTCCTTCAACTTGGTTGCTCAAGCAATATATCAAACAGTTATTTGAACTATGTTTGTATTTTTTTTTTTTTCCTATCAAAATTATAGAATTATAATCATTGAGAGAAACAATAAACACCAAGTAATAAATTTCAGACAAAGCCCAATGACTGTGATTTTATATAGTTTAGAGCTGTCTTACAAATTACACCAAGATATTGCAAACCAGACCTGAGACAATCACTTCCAATACTTTGACCGTATTTGACTGTCCACCCATCAGGTGAGTCTTCAACTTCCAGTTTGATGATACTCCAACTTTCCACAACTACCAGCACGTACCAACAAGTTCAATGGCGCCCAAAGTTATTCGTGCAACATCATACAAGAAGCATTACCAACACACAATGATACATTGGAAAATTCCAAATTCCCTGACTGCTGAGTCATCATAAGGTCCTACCAATTCCAATTGAATAATCATAAAAAAACCTCCAATATAAACTTCAGACCTGAAAGTTACACAGCAACTATAAATTTATTCAAGCTACTCCCGATGAGTCTTCTTCATCTTCCACGTCACCACTAATCAAATCCTCCACTTGGCGGCAACATCAAATTTCCTTGGGCATCGATTCCTTATGAGAGTCGGCTTTCCTTGAACAACACAATGATTAATTTAAATTCTTAATCGCCTATTTAGATATGATGGCTCCAAATCAACAACACTTCATACCAAATACGGGTCCTTCAGAGATAGCTGGCGGTAGCATTTGGATTAATTTTCTACATCTCACAAAGTCTTTCCCTATTACCAAGTAGCTTCTTTACAATCGATGCTTCTCCTAACACTTTTCAAATTCCCACGACAACTCAATGGTTATAATTGACAAGCCCGATAAACCACTTTAAACGACAAACTTAAGATGATTTCAAATCATTAAATTATCTTCATTCTATCTATAATCTAATATGGTCTCAACCTTATGCAATGCTATAGATCAATTCCCATGAATAGAGAAGCGATGGTTACAGGGGATGATACGTCGTTTGCTACTAATTTAATTTTCCATGATTTTCAAGAATCCTCGGCTCTTCAGAGGATATCGCAACTCATACACAGTTCTAAACAACCCAATTCATCCATATATTATTGATTATTTCCAAGTTCTGAGTCATACCCATACATATAATCAACAAGATACTGCAATACTTGGATGGTGACAACTTCAAAATAGAGTGGCGGTAGAGACAATCTCAATTGCTCAAGAAGTCTCAAATTACTCAATTAAAACAAGCTCCCACCTCTGGCTTCGCTTTATTGTTCCAAATAATATTAGACAGGAGAATATGCCATTGCGATGTGATAAGGGTCACAACCCTTAATATTCTTTGAGTCGGTTCATCTACACCACTTCTTTACACCTACATAAAATTGAAAGTATAATAGCTAGAACTAATATAGTCTCTAGAGTAGCAAGACAATTCTTCATTTTATGAATACTCCATTACGAATTGTAATTCTATCGCAAAATTATGTGGTTTTTTCTTCATATGTACAACCAAAATCTTCAAAAACCAATTTTGAGATGATTTCCCTATGCAAATCTTCACTGAATCTTCCATTTGCCCATAACCTGA
>VDFB02141081.1:0-10591 GCA_007258455.2 Sequoia sempervirens
TCTTGCACATACCCAATGTCACTTTTCTTTGTCTGATTCCTATGAGTTAATCATTATTCTTATGAGAATCACCGCGATACATGCTCTACAAAGTATCACTAATAACATTTTGGATTCGCATAGGAAAACAATTAACTCCTATTTGTTTATGCAAGGAATACTCAGGTCATCTTGGTTTAATTATACCTAGATGCTTGTGTTAACTTGCACTATCTAACATCATGGTTCACTTATACAATCGATGTTTGTACTCACTTTCAATATTTCAAAGGCTCAATGATAACAATAAGCACAATAAATTACTGGGATGTCACTATTGCATGTCTAGGTTGCATTTGTATTTGGTTGTTGTAATGGAATTTATAGATTTTTCTAGGACTAATGTTATTTCTATCATTAACAGATTGAGTACATTTGATATTACCAAAAACATTATTTGGAAGCATGAGCATTAGTACATCAATCATATATTTGCATTATAAAAAACCCAAGAAAAATAAGTGCATTGATCATATCATTTTCATTCATAACCATTTAGTAATACATCATAGGCATCAACATATGTAAAGTATCATTCATTCCTTTCATATATGCATTAGATCATAATATTCGCATAAAAAAAATATAGAAACATAAGTTACCATGCATATCATACATCCATGGGACCATAATAGAGTTGTTCATTATCAGAATCATTCATCTTTGCATTAACATTATCTCACATTCATGACATCATATATCATTGCATTAGAAAAATACAAAAATAATAGCATATGGAAATTTTCATGAAATCATAAAATCATAACATCTATTGCATCCATAAAACATCATCATCATAATGCATCATAAAGCATACATGACATAGAAATTAAATGCACCTATCATAAATCAATGCACATGAACATAGCATCATCAACATCATCATTGCATATATATCTCAAAATATATCAAATGTACAAGGATATTAGAATGATAAGAATGTATCATCCTAAAAAATGGTTGTAACATAATCAAGTGTCAGAGTATACATCAGTAATACAACATCAAGTATCAATAAACTATGTGGTACTACCCCATAACACTACTGGCATCACTGGACCTATACCCCCTGCTGCACTTGAGGGACATGTACCTAGATCCGCTGGTAATAGCTATGTCACACCTATGCTCACTGTCCAAGACTAGGATTTGTTGGTTTGAGATCAGCTAAAGCTCTCTCATCGATTAGGTGGTGCTAACTCATGATATCGGGTCAAACTCCACCTCCTGAACTATGTGATGGATCTCTCAAAAATAATTTGCAGATCTTGTAGTTGTGGAAGCCTGCTACAATCTCTCTACAATGGCCTCTTCTTGCTTATCCCATTGTCTTAGTCCATCTCTCCTGGTAGTCAATACTACAACCTTTACCTGTTCCTACCCCTGTACTTATCCCTAACCCTATATCTATGCTAGCTGATGTCGTGTAGCATCCCTCTCAGCTGTCAAAGTTTGAATCTGACCCTAGGCCTACAAGAGTTGTGCCTGTACTTGAGTCAATAGTTGTGTCTATGTCTATAACTGCCCCTATGACTGTGTTAGCTACCCCTGAACAATCAAAAACTGTGTCTACAAAGTAGTGATCTATGACTGATGTTGCTGAGAAGGTAGGCGTATCTATACATGTTGTAATGTTGCCACCAAGGATCACCTCCTGCAAGGCACTCTATCATCGAAATTGAGATGTGCATCACCTCCTCCATCTCCTCCACCACCATCATCACCTCCATCATCCCCTCCATCATCATCAATCTCCTCATCTCCACCATCTTTGCCTCGTCTTTGCCTAGGTGGCCTATCCTCATCATCCTCAAATGGCAGCATGGGCTCATCAGGCCCCAAAATCCTAAAAAATAGATGATGAACAAAATACATCATATACTCCTCACTCATATATCCCTCAACAATCTCTAGATGATAATCCCAGATAACTAGCTATAAATGTAGGTACTAGTCACAGGCATCATCATAGGGTAAGGTAGGTCCCCACTTAGTCATATCCTGTTGTTTGCGGGCATCTAGAGTTGATCCCTACGGTAACCCCTAAACTCGACCATACTGACTCAACACTCTCAGCAATAGGAATCTCTCAATGATATACCGAGTCCATCCAATAAGGTATCTCAAATTCATGATGTAAGGAACCTCTAAGTGATCCTCCACCCACTGCTCACAATCTACATAGGGTCACTAGGTAACTGCATCTAAGTCATCTAACACCCGCCACCAATACTCCATTTTTCCCAGCTTATGCTAGACAACTACACCTGCATAACAATATATATAGGGCCTCCAAAATGGCCAAAATCTATCCATATTTGGCCATGTAACTACAATATGCTCCCAGGACCAGACCTAGAACAAGGTAGCCCCGACAGATAAGCTGGCTAATCTCAAATACACAACCTGGTGCAAATCATGATACAAATGTGCGAAATGCATGAACCCCAAGAAAAATGGGTCCCAAACTGAACCATCTTCACCAATAGAGAATCCCTTTTCCCTCTTGTTGGGACATAAGAAGCCACCAAAAAATCCCACAAGAATGAAAGGAAAAGGGACATCACTCGAAAATATCTCTAGCCACGACATCCAACATCCAATAATCTGATCATCATGGAAAAGTGGGCGTAATGCATCTATCCCTCCCTACTTAGGAGAATCATAAATAATGATCTCACTAACCACGGGAATCCGCAAAATCCTGTACACATCCTTTGGTGTGACAATCATCTCTCTGGTGGGTAGATGGATAGTGTTGTGGTCACTATGCCACTTCTCTACTAGTGTCATCAACAAACCCCAGTTAATCCTAACCTGGGGCATCTCAATCAAAGTAGACAGACCACATCTCTCAATAATATCTCTATCAGCATGAGATAGCTATGGAATCATCTCCCATGTTAGCAAAAATTTCTCTCAAGATGGAAGATTATCTAAATCCATCTCCTATCATTTTGAAAACATCACAAATCAGCATATCAATCGAACGAAAATTAGTAAAACAATCCAACATCAAAATCAATCAACCTATCAGTCCTAATGAGTTTTTCATCAAATCTCATCAACATTTTTGTTTTGACTCTCACCTATCATGAGGTCAAAATGACATCATCATTAGTGTACCTCACCTATCATGAGGTCACTACATCATTTATCATATCATCAATACCTAATCATCAGCTGAACACGATCGAACATCATAAATTCAAGGAGAAAATCACATAATCCTCATTATATCTTTGGAAACACTAAAATAGACTATCAAAGCGCCATTTTGTGACTCGTAGGTGCCATTTCAGGTGGATGTGCCAAAAAATCACACGAAGGCACCATTTAAGGTGGAAGCACTGGATAAATCCACCAAAGCGCCAGAGAAATAGGCGAAAGCACCATTTCATTGGAAGCACCAGCAAATCCCTCCAAAGCATTGGAATAGAGGGTGAAAGCACCATTTCATAAAAAATGGCCTATGGACAGCTTGGAGGTGCCATTTCAAACCTCCCAAGCACCAAAACTGAAGCACCATAATAGACCTTGGAGGTTCTCAAGAATTTCTCCGAATTGCCGAAACTTTTGGCCAACGCGCCAAAACACCTAGTCTAAGTGTCGCAAATATCTTCACAAGTGCCAAAATATTTTTTAAAATTTGATTTAAAAATGTGGGAAAACAAGTTCAAAAATCACAAAGGAAGTTTTGAAATCTACCTGGGAGGGTTAGATCCCATTGGTTATATCATTGCACTTGCTTGAATCAATGTGTCTACAGAGGATCACCATCTTGCTCAGAAGTTCAAAAATTCTTTCTCACCTCAAACAATTTTCAAAATACAATTTGCACAAATGAACTCCTTTTTACTTTTTACTTTTTAATAAAGGTAATTAAAGGGGGTAATTTTGATGGCATTGTTTTAATTTCTTTTGAGGGGCAATTAATTGGGGCAGCTCAAACTCTTCCATATCAGGAGATAAATCATTGGAATCTAATCAAAATAGGATTTTCTCATCATCATTATCACAAATCGATTGAAATTTTAAAAAATCATCAAAAATCCTTTATCATCACAAATTTCTCGATTTATCTCCCAAGGGGGCATACAGTTGTAATCTACTGAAAATCACTATCTGGGGCATCATTGAAATTTTTTGGCAGCGCTGGTAAAATTTTCTTTGAAGTAGTGCGTAAACACATCACTTCAAAGAGGGGAAAAATGTATACACTCAAAATTGGTCTGGAGAATATTAATTAAATATCGATTATTTAATTAATAAATTTTTATTCTTCTACTAGATAAATAAATTGAAAAATTTATTTACATAGTTCCTATTTTCTTAATTCCTCTATTCTAATTCACCCTCTTCATGACTTAATTAAAATGAAAAATCTAAATAATTTGTTTTATTTTAAGTGATTCCCTCATTTAATTCAAATTTTTAAATTCAAATTTCATCACATTTCTACATATTTCTCTAACTACCTTCCACCTCACCCTCCAACTCACCATGTGTCACATGAAAATAATTATCTTTATTTTCTAAATTGGATATTTACTCTCAACCATTTAACCACCTCAAGGACACATGGCTCCTTCATTCAAATGATTCCTTCTCACACTTGGAAAAATGGTTTTACTAAAGGGAACCATTGCCTTGTTTTCTCCATCCTTTTCATTCTTCTCCGTCGGATTCTCCATGCCAAATCCTGATCGTTCATGGCTGCCAACTTATCCAATGCCTTGGAAAAATCTATAAATTGAGGCCCATTTATAGCTTTTGCATAAGGAGAATTTGCATAATATTACTCTGCAAAAATTCATCCATGTTTTAAGAAGCTTAGTTTGCATTTTCAGCTTAGCATTTAGGATAGTTTGTGAATTTGCTTTGAATCATGGCTCCTTTAGACAATTCCTAGCTTAATTCAGCATGTAGGATCATTTTCATTTCATTATCATTAGTTTAGTTCTGCATTGTCTTACTTTCATATCATTTTGTATGCAACCGTCCATTTCACTATATCATTTTATCATTCCATCCAACAATCATTCAATCATGTAGATGTAGGTTTAGAATCTGCATTATGAATAGATAAACTACTCATTTCTTAGATGACATCTCAGTGATTTATATAGGAATGAGATCTGAGAGTATAAATTACCTAGACATTTGAGATTAGAGGAAGATGAGAAGTTTTTAAAGAATTATGTTATTGAATTATGTTTGATTTAGATAGATTTCTTTACTGTAATACTTCCTATCTAAGTGTGTTTGTTTTGATATAATTCACACATATTTTCCTACACACACCATGTAGTACCCAAATTAGCTATCTATGAAGAAATCACATAAACAAAGATTTTTGACATCAAGTACAAACAACACAAGAAACCAACTAAAATCCAACAAACTCCCTTTGTCCTTGATGGAAAAAACTTAGCCATTTGAACCAACCATGATATTCTCCCCTTTTTTGTCACAAGGACAAGGAAGAATAGCAAAGAATAGGGATTGTCAAACAATATCAATGCAATGTGGTTCAATATCAAATGTTGCTCAAAACTAGATATGTGGTTTGAATAAACATAAGATGAGCTACTCAAATATCATGTGAAGACAACTTGCAAAGGATCAAACTGAACTGAATATCTTGCTATAATGAACATATGGCAAACATCATTAACATTATATAAAAATTGAAATTAACTGAAAATAAGTGCTTGCCATGAAACATGTGAACCAACTATTCACAGTATGTGCCACCCAGATCATGTAAATGTGTCACCAAAGTCAGTGTTGTCATCAAAGACAAACAACCACAAAAAACATCTAAAATTCAAATAACCAATGAATCTTTCTGCAAACACAAATAGAGCAGCAAACAAAGATAAGCAAGTTGTAAGAGAGCAACCATAGAACCAAGCTCCCCCTACAAATAATATTCACATAAAAAATCGGTACAAATATTCCTTTCTGATCCATATGTAGTGGTTCATAAGTCACCATTTCTTTTCTGAAGCTTATTGCAAATGTGCAAATTCTTCAATTAGTGACTCTGTATCTTTGATTCATTAACTTATTGCACATTTCTCCATGAACAAAATATTATAATAAAACACAGTATGATGATCAAATTTACTAGAAAATTAAACAATGAAGTATACTACTACCAAACAAGATTTATATACATCAAGCAAGTAAATACCATTGCATATTCAAAAGTTACTTACTGAACTAGTAGTATGATTATTAGGCCAACTCATTTTCATTGCATCAAACCTTGTTCCTTAGAAAAGATCCTTTCATCCTAAGAACCACAATGACACAAAGCAACCAAATTTGTATCATACATTCCACACAACATCTACACAGTACAAGTCTCAAGTCACAATATAACTCCAAACAACCAGCTATCAAAAGAAAGTATTGATCACTAGAGTCATATTGAAATCTTCATCATCCAAGAATGCACAAACTTCTATGAATGTTGTTTGACTATTCTCAAGAGTATAATTTTATGTACATACTCTATACCAACATAATCAATGTCAAAAAGCTTCATTGATACACCTGCAACCACAACTCCAAAAAACTAACTTTTGTATAAATATTACAAATTCTTAGTATGTTGTTCATGTTTTCCAATTACAACACTGTAGAATCAGAATTTACCATTAATGTCTTTCAGCTAATTACCTCTATCAGTATTTCAATTAAGACCTCAAACAACTCACTGTCCATTTTATGCAAGATACCTTCAACATAATAGTTCACTTACTTCATAGACTTTCATTAAATATTGCTTACCCAATCACAAATCTTTGAAAGATAGAAATAGGAAAGCACTTAAAATGATCAGACATAGCATCATTGACTTCATGAAATCACACTATTAAAAAGAATAATTGTATCTTATTGTCATAAAACTTAATATAGTTTAGACTAGCTCCAATGCAAGATATCTCCTCTTCAATACTTGTGTGCCTCACACACACACATCTCCATGCTTATGTAGTTTCATAACATCAAACATTGAAACCATTGAATAATATGCCAATAACATGCTATTATCATAACAAATTACTTAATAGAGTGTATAGAGAATATAGTGATAAGTAGATGCTCGTGAAATAAGCTTTTTGTTCCAATATAATTACTTACCATGAATGGAAAAGTATTGACATATCATGTTCATAAACCATCCACTAAATACCAAGATTTATACAGAAATTCAAACTCCACCTTGTAATAGGCAATTTTGATCTACTTATGAAATGCATCACACAATTTGTGTCACTTTTCATTCAACCTTAAAATTACCATAAAAAATTTACTAGATATGCAACTTATTGAGAACATTAGCCAAGTTATCCAAAACCTTCACACCTGGTCTTGTTATGATCCTGTTATTGTAGTATGCATTCCAAGAAATGAGACATCCACACTGTCAAATGGAATGAAACTTACTGTCTAATTTAGAATACTATGTACAATAACTTATCAAAATGTGATGAATACATATCCAATAAAAATAATAATGCTATTGTTATGTTGATTGCTACACACACCATAGTACTTGTTCCAAATTTATCCTGCCAAAACATAATGACATCCTTGATACTCTGAGATCCATTTATGACATGAATATTTGCGTGAAAATTATGAAGAATACTATCATGTATACTACCATTCATGTACTAAAAAGTCATCAAAGGACTACAACAACAATCACAGAGAAAGTAGAATTTACAAACCAATCCAATAATGCTTCTATAAATTATCAGTAGAAGAGAAAACAATGTCTTAGCTCAAACACAATCCTACTTCTTTGTTATATAACATTGTTGACCATAGATATACCAATGTTCTTTCATACTTAACTCACATGGTCCATGAAGCTGACAAACTTCACCAAAAATTCAAAAATACTTGTTCCACTACTTTCTAAAATTTCTTAGGGAAAGAAAACAAAACTTTGGATTACTTCCCTAAAACCAAACAACCATTAAACGCTAAGAGATTACCCTTGTGCATCACGCACAAGTCTAATTCATTCCTTGTCTTTCTTTCTTCTCCAAACTTGTATAGCCCCTTTCTTTTTCTTGCTCAAGGTATCTGCCTATTGTTACTTGGTCAAGGTATTTGTCCTTTTTTTAAGTCTAGATGATATCATCAAATGATTTCTACAAGATTAAGCTCTATGTCCAAGACAATTAAATCTAAAACATATGGCATTATTATATGAACCAAAAGAATGATAACTTCTTCGAGGAATTCTATAAGAACTTTTATTACCATTCTTATTATTCCACCAATAGTTAGTTTCTATATGACCAAATTTGTGATAGATATAAGATATAGTGCAACTATTTTGATTTGAAAAACTATAATTATTTCTGACATATCTTTCACAATCTCTAGCCCTATGTCCATAAACATGACATGAACAAAAATAACCATGGAATTGGGAATAATTATACCTTTTTGATTGACATTTCCTAGTAGATGCGAAACCTATGAATCTATTAACAACTTTGTCTTCTGTCTCTAGAGCATGATTGTTCAAGTCTATTTTCTTCTTAGGAGTCTTCCTAACCTTGAAAATTTTCCCATATTTTGTTGCAAATACTATTTCATGTTGAGACTCATCTTGAACTCTTGAACTTTGTCCTTTCTCATATCCCGCTCCTATAGGATCCTTAGAATTCTTTTGTCTACAATCATCTCATTCAGTAGATTAGTACTATGATCAAATTTTGATTTTTACCTAATTGAACCTTGACACTTTCAAGCTCTTTGTTTAATTCAATTAATTCTCCTTCAAATTTTAGACATTCAATCTTTTTAACCTACAAATCAGATCTTACAACATCTTTTATCCTCTTACATTCTTCAATTTCAATTTTCTTACTAATAATCATATGATCTTTAAGAGTTAGTTCTTTTAACAAGGAATCATTATCTGAACATTTCTTTAAAGAGACAATCTCATTTTCTAGTTTATTACACACTTCCTCCTTGTATTTTAGCTTGGCTTCTAATCCTTCTTTAGTATTTTTCTTATCAACCATTTGGGCTTTCATAAATTCAATAATCTTTTTATCACCATTATAATCTTGTATTACAACTTTATTAACATTGACACTTTCTTGTAGGCGTACCTTAAGATCCTGATTTTCTTTTCTAAGCATCTTAAGTTCATCTAAGGAAACAAGTAGCTCTTCCTCAAAATCAACCTCAAATTCATCACCTTCATATTCCTTTTCACTTACTAAATGAATTCCTTCTTCTCCAACTACAAGATCACATTTAGTATTAACTGACATGGGTATTGCTTGAGACAAAACTTCACTAGACTTGACACTAGTGTTTTTCTTCTGACTTCTATTTCTTTTGCACTTACCCATAGTAATCCTCTTATCAAGAACTTGGTTAAACTTAATTTGGTTAGGTTTATGCAAGAGTCTAGCTTTTTACAACAACATCAATTGAAAATAGATATGTTTTCATAAAACACATAGACTATACCATCAAATAGAAACAACATGAACTTGTGACATATTTTACAAACTTCCAAGACCATAATCAATCCTAGGTATGAAACCTAATGCAGGACACTACACTCTGATACCAATTGTTGGAAGATGAATTACTCTCAGAGTGGGGGTGAATCAGAGTAATGAGCAAATTTAACTTTTGTAACCTAAAATGCAGATATAAATTATGACTTTGAAAACAACTATGTGAACCCTCTTAGCTTATAAAGTGAACTTTAACACAACAAAGAAATTTTAATCAAAGTTAATTCACAAACTACTTTCAAGCATAACATATATTGTTCATATGAAAGTGATTGAACAATTCTCTAAATATTGCTTTAGATTCACAAGATTCTATGCACTTTATGAAAGAATGAACATTCTTTTATAATAGATCGAACAACATACATTCATGATAGATTGAAATTTATACTTTGAACCCTTTCAGAATGAAACATTAAACATGTATCAAAGTATTGCATGAAATTATTTTGGCACATGACAAAATGTAAAACTTAAACAGTTAAGCACATGAGCTGAAACATAATTGCACAAATTTCAACACATAGCACAATATTTTCCTAAGTGGAAAAACCCTCATGGGGTATGAAAAACCACTCGTAAATTGGTCTTTTTATTCATTAAAAAGAGTACCAACTCTATTATAATGGTGGAGCACCAACTCAGCACCAAAAATTTTGAAGCACCAACTTCAATAGGAGCACCAACTCCTTTACAAAAAAAAAATTGAAACACAAGCTTCAATAGGAGCACCAACTCCTTTACAATTTTTTTCAACTAGCAATGTAAACTATCAGGACTTTATAGCTACATACTTGTGCAATCACAAAATATCAATAGAGTACAAAAAAATAATTTTGAATGTAATCCATCATAATTTGTACTATGTATAACAGTAAGCAATGTATAAACAATTGAAATTCTGAGTATTCTCTCTGTATGAAAATAGAGATATGATACAATATAAACCCTCTTTTTCCTTTTTCTTACAATTGTAA
>VDFB02141082.1:0-29274 GCA_007258455.2 Sequoia sempervirens
GTCTCCTTGCTTGATGATGAAAATGCCATAGTCCCAAACAATGAAGAGGGTGACAAACCAGGATGATGCAGAAACTGATGCTGAACAATATCCAAAGAAAAAGATAGAATGGATATGATGGATGCGATGGAGACTTGATAGCCCCCCTTGAATGAAGTGTCCTCAAAACCACTGAAAGAAGTCTAAAGCAACGAAGGTGTCCAAACCACAAATCTCCTGCTAGGAAGAAGCAAATCCAATGGTGGATGCTGAAGAAACCTCAAATCCTGAATGGAATAACAAGGAAGAAGTCTCATATATGAAATCTCTGAAGAGAAACTAAGTGCCTCCAAGATGGTATCTGAATTCCCAATCAAGGTTGAGACAAAGGAATGTGGATACTCAAGAAAACTCTCCAAGGTGTGATCTGAATAGAGGAGTGATATCCCCTCAAGAATGTCCTCCAAACTTGTAGAAGGAGCCAAGTCGCTGATACCTAAAACAAAGCCATCCCGCGGATGTCAAGTCTGAAAATAGAATGTGTCCCCGGCTGAAAGATGATAGTGGAAGCCTCAATCAATGATTCTAGACAAGGAATCACTGAATGTGAAGGAATACCAACTGTCTCTGATGAAGAAGAAGCACTGAAAGGTACCTTGTCAACCTCTTTGGAAAGATCAAGGTAATCAACTTCCTGCACAACAATAGCATCATGGGGTACTTGATCTGAAGAATGACATTGTGAATCATGATCATCGATGAATGGTGGAGTATTTGAATCTCCATAAATCTCCCAAAGCTTAGTCCAAAGGATGTGAGGACAATCACAATGATCAATAGCATTCAAAACATAAGAATCAACTTGCATAGCAATGATCTCCAAGATAGTGTACCTACTGCAACTCCAAGCAAGCTCCTGAATACCTTCACTTGGATGAGGAACTATACCAAATAGATGTGGCAACAATTCAAGTGAATGAAGATGGTGGCAGATCCCATCTCGCCATTGTTGATAGTTACCCTTGTGCAACATAACTAAAGGAGAGTAATATGCAAGCCCCATAACGAAATTTCTCTGCAAAAATAAAATAAAATGACCTTCAATAGAAAATAGAAGACTTCCAAAAAGATATGCAACTGAAAATATGCCTCCGAGATCAAGAAATTCTTCTGCAAGCTTCAGGATGTCTCAGGAATCAGGAAAATGCATCAAATTGAAAAAAATCAATAAAAGATACCTGGATCTGAAACTAAAGAAGATGACTGGACTAATGAAAAAATGCACTGAAATATCTCTCGAATGCCGCTGGAATCTCTGAAATCTAACAATCTGATGCGAAGATATGTGCTTCTGAGTCCAGAATGGAGGGTTGACTTTAGTTGACTTTAGAAATTTATAGTAGAAAAATCCTGCAATACAGATGGCACCATTGGATAGTGCTCTGAATTCTCTTTTTGTCGATATCTCGTTTGCGAATTTTTGATATCGTGGCGCGAAGATATGGCCCGCGGAAAAAAAAACTGCAATTTGATCGGCACTGGCTAAATAGGTGCAAAAAATAGCACCCTAGGGAAAAAAAAATTTGGCCCCCGATCATTGATATGACTGAGGGGCAAGTTGGTGGTTTTAAAAAAACCTGCCACTAGATATGGTGGCGGCGGAGCGGCTCTTCGGTGGCAGGTTAGGTGGCACGGCTGGTGGAGGTGGCGGGAACACTGCCTAGGAGCAAGCAGGGGCCCTCGGTCAAGGATAGTACTGGGGCGCTTGCGGTCAGAGGATGGTCAGTGTTGAAGGGTCTGCTGGGAGGAAACTCTGGCGTCGGTGATGGTGGACAGGCCAGGAACAAGGGGTGACCGCCGGTGACATTGAAGTGGGGTTGGCTAATGTGACCGGGCTGACGGGACTGCAACAGATGGTGATGTCGGCGGATGTGACAATGCCGACCAATGTGCAGAGTGATGGATTACACAGCCCCTGAAGCTCTAGAATCTTCAGTGCAGGACTTTAGTCATGAAAGATAATCAACCACAAAGAGAAGTGTTGCAACAATGGAATGTTGATTAAAAATTCCCATTGATAATATGATTGATATGATATTGATATGATATACATAAATGAACAAGATGCCCGGTTATATATGTAAGAGGTAAACCCTAATATGCATGAGATGTTGCCAAGTGTCTAGGATCAAACAACATGTGACAACATGTGAACCCTATCTAGATGATCATTAAATGATGAGATAAGTTCTAGAAGGAATCTTATCCCACAAACTAGGAAAGGGAATATTATCCCATTTATTAAATGATTGCAACCTAGGACTAAATGATTAAAAGCAAGACCTAAGTTAACTTATGCTAGTGTAATAATTAATTAATTAATTACACCAACACCCCCCCATAAGTGCAAATTAGGGAGGAAAATGCAATGATTATGCAAGATGATGATGGGTTCCGGCTACGAGGCCATGTTAGGTACCCATGTACATGAAGATGCAGAAAATCTCCCACAACCGGAGAAAAGGGGAAAACCTAGTAGGAACAAAACCCCTCTCCAAAAAGGAGATGAAAAAGAAAGAATGTGAGAATGGGAAGGATGGAGGACTCCCAAATACCCCCCAAATACACCATCCATCACATGGATACAATAGAGAGACTATATAGCCCCCCCAAAAGATAAGATCACCTGCAAGAAAGGTAAGTGTCTGAAGACAAAACAAGATCCAATGTCGACAAACAACTTGTCTCCCTTTCGGAAGAAACAAAACCAAATGCAAGTAAAGGATGCTTCCCATTCTAGATAGGAAATTGAATAGCTGAAGAATGAACATGGATGATGATGTCTCAACTCTACTCATGTCTCCCTTGCCCGATGATGAAAAATGCCATAGTCCCAAACAAATGAAGAGGGTGACAAACCGTGATGATGTAGAAACCCATGTTGAACAATATCCAAAGATAAAGATAGAATGATATGATGGATGTGATGGAGACTTGATAGCCCACCCTGAATGAAGTGTCCTCAAAACCACTGAAGGAAGTCTGAAGCAACGAAGGTGTCCAAACCACAAGTCTCCTGCTAGAAAGAAGCAAATCCAATGGTGGATGCTGAAGAAACCTCAAGTCCTGAATGGTATGACAGGGAAGAAGTCTCGGATATGAAATATCTAAAGAGAAACCAAGTGGCTCCAAGATGGTCTCTAAATTCCCAATCAAGGTTGAGACAAAGGAATGTGGATATACTCAAGAAAAACTCTCCAAGGCATGATCCACAGAGGAGTGATATCCCCTCAAGAATGTTCTCCAAACCTCGAAGCAGCTGCCGCTGATACCCAAAACAAAGCCATCCTATGATGTCAAGTCTGAAAAACTGAATGTGTCCTGATGGATGATGATTGTGGAAGCCTCAATCAATGACTCTAGACAAGGAAGCACTGAATGTGAAGGAATACCAACTGTCTCCTCGATGAAGAAGAACCACCGAAGGTACCTTTGTCAACTCTTTGGAAAGATCAAGGTAATCAACTTCCTCGCACAACAATAGTATCATGGGGTACTTGATCCTAAGAATGACATTTCAGAATCATGATCATCGAGGAATGGTGGAGCATCTGAATCTCCATAGATCTCCCAAATCTTAGCCCAAAGGATATGAGGACAATCACAATGATAATAGAACTCAAAACATCACAATCAATTTGCATAGCAATGATCTCCAAGATAGTATATCTATTGCAAATCCAAGAAAATTCATGAATTCCTTCACTCAAATGCGGAACTATAACATACAAATGAGGAAAAAAATCAAGTAATTGGAGATGGTGCATGATCCCATCCTGCCATTGTTGATAGTTTCCCTTGTGTAACATAGTTAGAGAGTAATATGCAAGCCCCATAATGAAATTTCTCCAAAAAACACAAAGAAAAATGACCTTCAATAGAAAATAGGAGCTTCCAAAAGATATGCAACCCAAAAATATGCCTCCGATCAAGAAATTCTTCAGCTTCCGTGATGTCTCGTGAATCGTGAAAATGCATCAAACTGAAAAATCAATAAAAGATACCCGATCTGAAATCAAAGAAGATGATCGGACTAATGAAAATGCACACCTAAATACTTCTAATGTCACCGAATCTCCGGAATCTAACAACTGATGCGGCGATATGTGCTTCCGAGTCCGTAATGAGGGTTGACTTCAGTTGACTTTTGAAATTTATAGTAGAAAAATCCCGTACGATGGCACCATTGATAGTGCTCAATTCTCTTTATCGGCATCTCGCTTCATGTAATTTTGATATCGTGGCGCGAAGATATGGGCCGCGGAAAAAAAAACTGCAATTTGATCGGCACTGGCTAAATAGGTGCAAAAAAATAGCACCCTAGGGAAAAAAAAATTGGGCCCCCGATCATTGATATGACTGAGGGGCAAGTTGGTGGTTTTAAAAAAACCTGCCACTAGATATGGTGGCGGCGGAGCGGCTCTTCGGTGGCAGGTTAGGTGGCACGGCTGGTGGAGGTGGCGGGAACACTGCCTAGGAGCAAGCAGGGGCCCTCGGTCAAGGATAGGACTGGGGCGCTTGCGGTCAGAGGATGGTCGGTGTTGAAGGGTCTGCTGGGAGGAAACTCTGGCGTCGGTGATGGTGGACAGGCCAGGAACAAGGGGTGACCGCCGGTGACATCGAAGTGGGGTTGGCTAATGTGACCGGGCTGACGGGACTGCAACAGATGGTGATGTCGGCGGATGTGACAATGCCGACCAATGTGCAGAGTGATGGATTACACAGCCCCTGAAGCTCTAGAATCTTCAGTGCAGGACTTTAGTCATGAAAGATAATCAACCACAAAGAGAAGTGTTGCAACAATGGAATGTTGATTAAAAATTCTATTGATAATATGATTGATATGATATTGATATGATATATTACAAATGAACAAGATGCCTGGTTATATAGGCAAGAGGTAAACCCTAATATGCATGAGATGTTGCCAAGTGTCTAGATCAAACAACATGTGACAACATGTGAACCCTATCTAGATGATCATTAAATGATGAGATAAGTTCTAGAAGGAATCTTATCCCACAAACTAGGAAAGGGAATATTATCCCATTTATTAAATGATTGCAATCTAGGACTAAATGATTAAAAGCAAGACCTAAGTTAACTTATGCTAGTGTAATAATTAATTAATTAATTACACCAACACCCCCCCATAAGTGCAACTTAGGGAGGAAAATTCAATGATTATGCAAGATGATGATGGGTTCCGGCTACGAGGCCATGTTAGGTACCCATGTACATGAAGATGCAGAAAATCTCCCACAACCGGAGAAAAGGGGAAAACCTAGTAGGAACAAAACCCCTCTCCAAAAAGGAGATGAAAAAGAAAGAATGTGAGAATGGGAAGGATGGAGGACTCCCAAATACCCCCCAAATACACCATCCATCACATGGATACAATAGAGAGACTATATAGCCCCCCCAAAAGATAAGATCACCTGCAAGAAAGGTAAGTGTCTGAAGACAAAACAAGATCCAATGTCGACAAACAACTTGTCTCCCTTTCAGAAGAAACAAAACCAAATGCAAGTGCAAGGATGCTTCCCATTCTAGATAGGAATTGAAGGAAGGAAGAATGAACATGGATGATGATGTCTCTGAACTCTACTCAAGTGTCTCCTTGCCTGATGATGAAAATGCCATAGTCCCAAACAATGAAGAGGGTGACAAACCAGGATGATGTAGAAACTGATGTTGAACAATATCCAAAGATAAAGATAGAATGGATATGATGGATGTGATGGAGACTTGATAGCCCCCCCTGAATGAAGTGTCCTCAAAACCACTGAAGGAAGTCTGAAGCAACGAAGGTGTCCAAACCACAAATCTCCTGCTAGAAAGAAGCAAATCCAATGGTGGATGCTGAAGAAACCTCAAGTCCTGAATGGAATGACAGGGAAGAAGTCTCGGATATGAAATATCTAAAGAGAAACCAAGTGCCTCCAAGATGGTCTCTAAATTCCCAATCAAGGTTGAGACAAAGGAATGTGGATACTCAAGAAAACTCTCCAAGGTATGATCTGAATAGAGGAGTGATATCCCCTCAAGAATGTTCTCCAAACCTGTAGAAGTAGCCAAGTCAGTGATACCTAAAACAAAGCCATCCTGTGATGTCAAGTCTGAAAAATAGAATGTGTCCTGATGAAAGATGATAGTAGAAGCCTCAATCAATGGTTCTAGACAAGGAATCACTGAATGTGAAGGAATACCAACTATCTCTGATGAAGAAGAACCACTGAAAGGTACCTTGTCAACCTCTTTGGAAAGATCAAGGTAATCAACTTCCTGCACAACAATAGCATCATGGGGTACTTGATCTGAAGAATGACATTGTGAATCATGATCATCGATGAATGGTGGAGTATTTGAATCTCCATAGATCTCCCAAAGCTTAGTCCAAAGGATGTGAGGACAATCACAATGATCAATAGCATTCAAAACATAAGAATCAACTTGCATAGCAATGATCTCCAAGATAGTGTACCTACTGCAACTCCAAGCAAGCTCCTGAATACCTTCACTTGGATGAGGAACTATACCAAATAGATGTGGCAACAATTCAAGTGAATGAAGATGGTTGCAGATCCCATCTCGCCATTGTTGATAGTTACCCTTGTGCAACATAACTAAAGGAGAGTAATATGCAAGCCCCATAACGAAATTTCTCTGCAAAAATAAAATAAAATGACCTTCAATAGAAAATAGAAGACTTCCAAAAAGATATGCAACTGAAAATATGCCTCCGAGATCAAGAAATTCTTCTGCAAGCTTCAGGATGTCTCAGGAATCAGGAAAATGCATCAAATTGAAAAAAATCAATAAAAGATACCTGGATCTGAAACTAAAGAAGATGACTGGACTAATGAAAAAATGCACTGAAATATCTCTCGAATGCCGCTGGAATCTCTGAAATCTAACAATCTGATGCGAAGATATGTGCTTCTGAGTCCAGAATGGAGGGTTGACTTCAGTTGACTTTAGAAATTTATAGTAGAAAAATCCTGCAATACAGATGGCACCATTGGATAGTGCTCTGAATTCTCTTTTTGTCGATATCTCGTTTGCGAATTTTTGATATCGTGGCGCGAAGATATGGCCCGCGGAAAAAAAAACTGCAATTTGATCGGCACTGGCTAAATAGGTGCAAAAAAATAGCACCCTAGGGAAAATTGGGCCCCCGCATCATTGATATGACTCAGGGCAAGCAGGAGCCTAAAAACTCCGCTTACCAGATATGGTGGCGGCGGATGCTCTTCGGTGGCAAAAGTTAGGTGGCACGGCTAGTGGAGGTGGTATGAACACCATTTAGAGCGCTAGGCCCCTGGCCAAGGATAGGACTGGGCTTTGGCGGGTCGAGGATTGGTCGGTGTTGAAGGTCTGCCGAGGAAACTCAAGGCCGGGTGATGGTGTGACTGTGCCGTATCAAGCGGGGTGACCGCGACATCGGGCGGGGTTGGCTAATGACCGGGCTGGACGCCTGACTGTAATTGCATGGTGATGTCGGGCATGTGGCTAACGCCGACTCACGTGCAGAGTGATTGATTACACAGCCCCCGGTCAGAATCTTCAAGGACTTTAGTCATGAAAGATAATCAACCACAAAGAGAAGTGTTGCGACAATGGAATTTTGATTAAAGATTCTATTGATATGATGATTGATCTGATATTGGATATGATATATTACAAATGAACAAGATGCATGATTATATAGGCAAGAGGTAAACCCTAATATGCATGAGATGTTGCCAAGTGTCTAGGATCAACAACATGTGACAACATGTGAACCCTATCTAGATGATCATTAAATGATGAGATAAGTTCTAGAAGGAATCTTATCCCACAAACTAGGAAAGGGAATATTATCCCATTTATTAAATGATTGCAACCTAGGACTAAATGATTAAAAGCAAGACCTAAGTTAACTTATGCTAGTGTAATAATTAATTAATTAATTACACCAACACTCTATTTCTTTATGACCATATCTATTGTAGAAAAATCAAGTACCATTGAAAGAGGGATACCTTTGTGCATTAGGTTTTCTCATAGGTTGTCTTCTTGCAATCTTCCTCTTCTACTTACCTTTTTCCCGAGTCATTTTATTTCCCTTAAACTTTCACCTGCATCATTTCCCAAACTAGCTTTGTCTTTACTTAATTTTTGTCCAACAATCAATTCTTCAAGATTATCGGAGCTAGATTTGAACTTGTTTTCATAGAGCTTTGCCTTCTCCAGTTCAATCCCCGGGTTCACCACCTCCTATTCAAGTTTAGTGCATTCATCAGCTTTGTTCTACACCGTTTTGCTCAGACATTCTTCAATTCTTTTTTTTTTCTTCTACCAACACCTTCAGTCCAATTATCTCTTGTTTCAACTACTCACTTACTTCTCTGTATCTTTCCTTGAATTTATTTAATTTTTCTTTCAACTTCTAGACACATTCATTTGCATCATCAATATTTTCTTTTAGATCTCTATTCTCTCTTTCCACTTTGTCAAGATCCTCAAGAGTAGTCTGAAGCTCTCCTTTATCATCCATCTAATCAATCTTTAGGATCCACCTCAAGTGGTTAAGATCTTTACCAAGAACCAAATCTCTGATACCAATTGTTAAAGGATGCAAGAAAACTGAGAGGGGGGGTCAATCAGTTGTCACAAATTTCCAACTTTAAAACTTCAACACATATCCATTCCTCAAACATACTATTTTGTTCCTAAGCATAAGCAAGAGATACAAAACAGAAAGAAAGATAACACATTGAACACCAGATTTTACATGGAAAACCCAATGAGGGAAAAACCACACTAAGGATTAACTCACAGTATAAAGTTGTTAAGGAACAAAAAATTAAGAGGTTCACTGCCAAGGGCTCACTTCCCAGAAAGGACTCACTGTCCAAATACAAAATCTCACTACTTATAGGAAGGCTCACTACCTAGAAAAAGATTTATAGAACAAAGGAAGGCTTTACAACCAAAATGATCTAAGAATAGTGCACCCAACAAGTGTTGATATAGTTCCAGTGATACTTAATATACTAACTTGACACACTTCATTATATTCACTCACTTTCACACTTTCTACTACTTCATCAATCATACTTCTTACTCTCTCACTCTTCTTCATCATCAAAAAACTTGTTCAACATTTACATATATATATTTGATCTATCCCCAAGTATCAATTAGGCCAGCCTAGTTAGATGCACATCATAGTTACCAAAAATAATAACATTTGACATTAATCATCCACAAAATATTTCCAAGAAGCAATTCAACTTTCCAACATGATATATTAAGTCGACATAGACCTAGGATAGGTTGCACAAATATCCACATAGAAAAAATAATTCATCATTTTATAATTACCCAAGAAGTCGGCCAGGAATAGACTTCAAGCAAAAAGAAATAAACATAATGTTGGTTTCCACAATGCTATATGAGCACTAAATATTCTGAACATGTATGTTTTCAATCAATCATAAGCAATTTACCAAAACCATGAGCAATAACTATTGATTGTGGAGGAGTGCAAACAAGAATACTGGAGGGAGTAATATGAATACCAAATCAGCCATAGTCTTAAACTTGTAATCACAACATTGTGACATCAATGACAACACAAAATAGTAGAGATAGTTAATCTGCTTCATTTTTCCAACAAGTATGCTCCCCTGCTCCTTATTTGTGATGAAATTGGATGAACCATCACTCCTCCCTCATCATACTCTTGAAACAACACTAGGGAAATAATATAATGGTTGTACTTTGGGTCACTATCACCTCCGCCATCTGAAAGGTTGTCTGAAACTTCAATCAAACAATTGTGTCTCCCTAAGTAGGCCTTACGATACTTGTTTCTTTTCTTTGATTTATTCATAGGCTCAACCGGTTCCTTCCCTTTAAACTTGACCAATTCTTCTATAATGGTCCTTCCTCTCAAATTATACGTGCTCCTCACAACAATCTTATGAGATTTCTTACATTCTTTCTTCTCCTTTAGTGTTTCAGTAGTTCCTAGTATCTCACCCTTATTCTCAGGAGCATTATCTTTGGAATGAAATAGATTAAGTCTCCTAGACCTTCCAACTGGCTTGATAGACTCATTTGGCTTACACATTTTCTCAATGATCATGATGAGGACACTTGGAGACTCTTAATTTGTAGAAAGAACTTCACAAGTGTACTCTTAAAAAGACTTTTGATAAATAGATAACTCAAAACTCCATATCTACCATTAACTCATAAAGAAATTGCAAAATATAAACCCTCACGACCCTAGGATTCTAAAACCAATAAAATGATATAACCATAATTGAAACAAGCAGGTGGGTACCTACTTACCTAGGGAAAATTTTATCTCAATATCTCTACAACCTTTACGAAAGAAACTCTCTTCATCAACCTTTTCACAGACTTAAGCTCAATTTTCAGCAAACTATGAAGAAAATATGGCTATCATCCCTCATTATATTGAGCAATGTAACCATTCCAACCATTAATACTTGAGGAAAACTTGTGCAATCAAGCTGACAATAAGTTGCTTGACTTTTGAACCTTAGTCATCGATCACACATTGAGGTGAATCAGCAAATAATTATAATCAGGGTAATTAATTATGACAAAGCTAATTGCATGCACTTGATTCCTTTTCCTAATAAAAAAATCCCAAGTGGATAGATATCCACTCTTTCTACACATTTAGTCACATACTTAGCATTAAATAAACCATTTCTTGTCATGTTTAGCCTTTAGCCCACGGGAATTAATCAACTTGCAACTCATCTCAATAAGATAGTGGGGAGCTATGATGATTTATTCTCATAATATTGACACATACTCTATCTTCAATTTCACCTTCCTGTGTGTACCAACATCTGAAAAAATTATCGACCGCAATCAAAAGCATTTTCCAAATATTGAACACATGCCAAAATAAATCAGTTCTAATATGGCATCATTTTAGTCTTCATGTCATCTCAGCCAAATTTTAGCAATACTTTATTTCCACTAAAGTCTATTTGAGCCCTTTAATATATTCTGCATGGCAGTCGCCCATGTGCCCACTTAGAAACTAGAGGTACAAGTGGGCCCTTCACAAGATGGTGGGGAGTGGTCAGGATGAACCCACGTCACCTGCCATCAACTATTGATTTCCTTTGTCATAAAGCATTCTCCATCTCCAAAGCCTTGTGGATCCCTCCATGAAGCAATAGGTGTGAATCTTCCTACTAGCCTGTGACATTTTATAAATACCAAATAAAATTGGATGGGGTATTAGGGAGCAGTTGAGATGGAACCACGTCACCCAAAAACCACTGTAGATCTCCTTGAGATACCGCTCACATATCACAAAATGATATTGGGTCCACTAAATATAGATGACACGTGTCCTATGCCCACTAGGCTATGTGATTACTTTACCACAATACATAGAATAGATGGGGCAGCAGGGAACAACCTAGATGAAGGAATGCATTGTGATATTAGTCAACAATTTTCTTCAAAGATTTTCCTAGTAACCCTTTGGAAGAAATGGACCCACTACTAGACATGACACGCAACAACCGCCCGCTAGCCCATTTGATTATATTAATGAAAAATGAAACTAAGTGAGGGCATGGGGAATGGTCATGATTTTCCTACTAAGATCAAACACTCATCACATAACCAAAAATTTGGATATGTCGCAAATGTTAGTTTTTAAAAGAGGGCCATTACTAGGAAGACAATGGTAAAGGAAATGAATACATGGATTAAGACCCTAGGCAATACTAAAACCTAATTGTAGACTTAGGAAAATTTTCATAAAACATTCTGACCCCAAAAAAATAATGACAACATTTAAAAACAACCAAGAGAATCAACTGGTACCATTAGGATTTATGGGTCGGTAAAATAATGAGCATGATAACACAAGTCACAATTTAGATTATCGAGAACTTACATCAAAAGGTCAACAACAAAATAGAATTCTAATCAAAATTTGTCTCTTGCAGGTATGGTGAGATCTAAGAATTTTAGGTTGAAGTAGACCAAGCACAAAAAACAAACTAGGACCTACCCAAACTAGGCAAGAAGACCAGACCCGAAACAACCAAAATATGTAAATTTTTTACATAAGTTACAAGGCCATACCAAGAAATTCAATCTCCATCTTCTTTGCAGCCTCCTATGAGGTGAAATTTTTAAATCTTCACTCTGAAATTCTACCAGGATTCAACTTTTGATGGTGGCCCCAGTCCCCCAAACTTAAGGTCGATACTTGCCCCTGTCAAACCTATTGATCATGTTGTGGTCAATGCAACCAACCACCATGGAAACATGTCTGAACTTATCATTATTACTTTTATTCATGTCCAATTGTGAACCGTAATCAAGTATGAACTGAAATACATGATCAATGTAGAATTCTTCCCAACTCACCTTACCATCACTTTTCACAACATACCCATCCAACATGACAAGGAAAGTGAAACATTCATAATCCATCTGATCACTATACTCATATAAGCTGATATCAAATTTATTTTTCTCATTAAAATGGAAACCCTCATACATACTTTTCTCGGGATTCCCATCCAAGGGAACATATTCTAACCCTTTGAAGTGATGTTGCAATTTTATTTCTATTATTTTAGGGTCATTTCTATCTAACTTTTGTTCCACACCAATCAAACATTCACTTTTTGGGTTGAACAAGAAATGTTCATATAGAGGCTTCTATTCAAATTGGTGTCCACATTCATCAAAGTAGTAGTATAAACTAGTCATGTTGCCAAATGCTCCACTTCCCTGGTAAATTAATTCATCAGACTCCATAGTATTCTTTCTTTCATTCATATCAGGGTCATTCCCATAAAGAGCATTATGCATATAGTCCCAAAAATCAAAGAATATTTTTGTTTCAGGTTCATTACCATACTCCAATCCTCCCTTCTAGTTATTACTCAATTTGAAACAAAATACTTCAAAGGATGGATCATATAGTTCAAGATTGATATGATCAATAGTAGGGTGTTTAAATGCATCATTAATTGATGGTTTTGCTAACTCATGTGTAGGACTCTCTACAACTTGAACATTTCTTATTCTCATCCGAGCTAGTTTCTTCAATACATTCCTTGTTTGAAACTATCATGTCCATCTCTACTACGAAACTTATACATTTTATTCCTGCTTCATACAAACATTCAAAAAGAGGATCCTACTGACTAACATCACTAATCCCATTATTTTTAAAACTAAACTAAGGCTATTACTTTGAATATAGACATTCTTATCATGAAATTATATCGCCATGACATTCTAATTTTGATACAACTATATTACATTTCAAGGATTGGTCACATGCAATCTGTTCATCTACTGGTGAGGGAAAAACCTCATGAGTTTTGATACAACTATATTCTTCAAGCAAGAAAGATACCTTTAGGTCATCCTCAATGAAAGATTCAATTTCCTCATGAGAGTAATTAGAATAATCATTTTAATTATCTATGTTATTAACCTTCAAATGTACATCAGTAGATCTTGCAAATATGACAATATCATTATCCACACTGCTAAACAGATTTTTATCTTCTGAAACATCGTTATCCATTGCTTGGATAAACATTTGGTTCTCAACAAGGAAAGCCCCATTGCAATCTTGAGACCTCATTCTTTGCATATAATCATACTTAGCCTCCTCAACAATTTTGATCGAACCAATTATTTGATCAAAATACTGAGGTTTCAATTCCTTGGGGAAGGCACTAAGCCTTGGCTCATAAAGGTCACAAAATAGGTCAATACATATTAAATTTTCAGGCCATAACATTTTACGAATTTCTAACAAGGAATACAAGAACCTTGCTAATAATTCATGTGGTAATTCCCCCTCATGCCTCTTCGTGTTGGATAGTCTTTGAACTAAGAACAACTGATCATCATTACTTAAACATTGTTGAATTCCATCTTGAATATGTTCATTTTTAATATGTTCTGAAGGTGAACTGGATAAGGTATCAAAAATATCATTACCTTGATCATCCCTTTCATCCTTATTTATTTCATTTATATGATGTGCACTAGGAAAACAAACACTTGTTGTGATATATCCCCTCATCATTGAGTATTTCATTATGTTTTCAATATCCATAGCAATGTGATATGTTTGCTATAATGTTTTGGGTTCTTTATCCCTTATCAAATGTACTTAGATACACAATTAAGCATTCAACATCACTAGGTCTCAGGTGTTAGGAATATTTTTTACTGCTTTTACAAATTTGAGGTTAAAAGCAAGGACCAACTCTACTTCATCCTTATGGATTTCAATAAATATTTTTCTTATCACATTTGGACTAATCCTTTCACCAAATTGTTCCACAAATTCTATCATGAAGTCATCCCATGAAGCTATAGAAAAAATTGGTAAATAAGAGAACCAATATCTACCATCTTCCTTTAAAGATTGAGAAAAAAGCTTCACAACAACATCCTCGTGATCTATCTCAAAATCACCCATCAAATCCATGAATGCATTTAGATGTTTGGAATCTTACTCAGAATTTTGCCTATAAATTTAGGCATATGTTTCCTAATATCATTAGGAATCTTGTTAGGGAAACCTTGAACACCATTAAAACTTAATGTCTTATATCTCTCGACAAATAATTTCCTTTAATGGCATGACAAGGGCTACACACCTTGCATGTTTTTACTTGATTCTCTACAAGGTGATACAGGGGAATGATACATCTATCTTTTATATGTATTTATTCCTTAAATATCAATTTTATAGTTGAATTTCCATTACCTCATTTCCTAATTTATTTATGATAGACATCCATGCTTTAAAGTATGTAAAAGGACTACCCAACTCAGATTTTACAAATTTCACGGTCTTCGAAGTATGAAAAATGACTACCATTCTCCCTAATTGTGCTTAATTCACATAATAGGGAAACACAATTTTCACCAAATCATTTCAATTTGGTTTTCACATGGATTTATTTCCTTTTGGAAACCAAAATAGCAAAAAATACCTAGATATACAACAATTATTTTGAATTGTGCCTCTAACTAGAAAAACTTTGCAAATCTAAAACTTTCTTCATGTCTTTATCAGGTTCTTTGCATAGAGTCGCCACCTCCTTTATAGAGGACCAAACTTCAACAATATGAAGTTTCTTCAAATATTAATTTCACTTATCCTCTCATTCCAAACCTCCATTCCATCATAATAGATTCCTTCAAATATTGCATACTCGTGTAGAGATCTCGAAGTCTCCACCCACACTTAGTGAGAACTTTTTCAGATTATTCATGGAATTGTAATAGATCTTGACAATATTTTCAGCTTTTCAAAGGAGAAACAACAAAATCCTTCGACATCTTGGAGAATTGACTCATTAACACAAGGCTAGGCTTGGAAATATAATTATGTAACAAATATTTGACTCTTTAAGGAAAGATAATCCTCTATCAGAATTTTCATAGGTCATTCCCTAGTAGAGTCGCCATATTTTATGGTTATTTTTTATGAACTGATTTTTTTTAAATCGGAGGCATAAAGCCTATATATTTATATTAATATATAATGAAATAAGAAAACATGTCTAATTGCTAGATGAAACTTGGCAATGTAGTTTTAGAGTTTTGTGAAGAACATTGCAAAACATTACCACCCATCCCTTGAGCATATAATTAACATACTATATGTACCCCTAAATTACATCAGAAAATTAGCATCCCATATGTGAAAATCCCATTACCCCTATATTACAACATTCAACTATGGAACCATATAAAAAAACCCATTCAAATAAACTAGTAGCATCTGTAAACTGAATCAAAAAACCCTATGCATCAATCATTCCTTCATATCAACTGAATCATTCTCACCTTGACTTTCCTTTGAATCAAATATTTCCAGTACCCTGGCTCTCTTACGCCTTGAATAAACCTTCACTGCAATTTCCTTCTTTCTACCATTGTCAGAGATTAACATATCTCCCTCAGGAACATTCCCTTGAACCGTAGCTCAAACCTTCCCAAGATTAGGGCTTTAATGGAAAAGCTGGAACACATGAGATTTTAAGAAAGAAATTGAAACATATTTGTTTTTTATTTATGAACCAAACTTAATCTTACCACTCACCTATGAATTTTCCAAACTTCAATAATTATCAAGGGTAAGGATTGGCCAACACACAAGTAAAGATTATAAGGTCCTTACTTCTTCACTTTGGGCTCTATGAAACCCAGGAGGGCAGTCCTAGTAATATTATAATAGCATTCTTATGTAATTTATGTCAATAACATCACGATACACATAGATGATTCTTATATACTAGCTCAACTAATAAAACATGTCGAGAGAAGTTGGCTGCTTCTTGAGCATAGTTCACTTTTGGAACATGAGAATGGTAAAACCACGTAGCTTTATAACATATTTAAAAATAATGATTAAATGAATGGGTAGTGGTTGAGTTAATCAACATAGTACAACATAAATACCTATCTTAGTACAATTCTTTATCCTTGGAACGGAGTCAATACCCACATAATTTGATAGTAATTTTTACACATGACATTATGTGAAGCTCTAAAATGCTGCATTATAGTATTTCAACATTATATTATAATGTTTACTTCTTATTAACATCCTAGCACTCAGTCTAATATAGATTCATAGCCAAATTCAAATTTTTACATTAATTCTTTGAATTAACAAACAAGAATAGAACCACACATCCATCTGAAATCGATAGAGACAAATAAGATAACCTTGATTATTTTATTCATAATCTATAAAAGTAGTACATAGGAGAGTAAAATGGTGTTGAACTTGCACTATTACCATTCTATATTTCCAATATTACCATTAAGATTACATAAGCATATTTGATAGACTCAGACCTAAGACTTATCACCACACTATTCAATAATTTTTATAATCCCTATGTGACCAACCCCTGAACAACTCACTACCCAACCTATTCTTTGTAATCAACCCTGAAATCCTTATTATAGAGCAAGGGAGCAACAAGCAATAGGCTGAATTACAATTACATTTTATTTTCATGTGATAGATAATTTCACCTGAATTTGAGATATTCCCAAAATAGTTACACTTAATCATTGTAGAATAGGGAAAAAAAACTCCACTCGGTTCATTGAAGAAGATGAGCTAGCCTTCCAAAAGGTAGAGTTTGTTATCACAATAGCCCCACAATCCCTCATCCATATAGACCAAAGAAGATTCTCCATGAGTACCTAAAGATAAAAGCTCATATACTACCTAGAAAAGGAATATTTGTTGTTGAAGAAATGGAAAACAACACCTCTCCTTCACACCAGCCAAAAAGATTTCCACATCAACATTAAATACAAAAACCATGAAAATTCTAAAGAGAACGATCCTGATGCAGTGGTAATGGTGTCAAGAAAAACAAAAATAGGGCGGGGACACTACTCTAAGTCATCATCATTAGAGTATGCTCACCCGCTCCTTGGTTGTGATGAAGTTGGAGGAACCATCACTCCTCCCTTGTCAAATTTTTCAAACAACACCAAGGAAAGAAGATAATGGTTGTACTCCATGTCAATATCACCTCCACCATCCAAAGGGTTGTCTAAAAATTCAATGGGAGAATTGTGTCTCCCTAGCTAGGCCTTACGATACTTGTTTCTTTTCTTTGCTTTCTTCATAGGCTCAATTAGTTCCTTCCCTTTAAACTTGACCAATTCTTGTAAAATGGTCCTTCCTCTCAAAGTATATGTGCTCCTGACAACAATCTTGTTATATTTCTTGTGTGCTTTCTTCTCCTTGGTGTTTCAGGAGTTCCTAGTATCTCACCCTTATTCTTAGAAGCATTGTCTTTGGACTCAAATATATTAAGTCTCCTAGACCTTCAGAATAGCTTGATAGACTATTTTGCTTACTCATTTTCTCAATGATGAGGATGAGAACAAGGAGAATCTTAATTTGTAGAAAGAACTTCACAAGTGTACTCTTAAAAAGACTTTGGATAAATAGATAACTCAAGACTCCACAAGTACCATTAACTTATAAAGAAATTGCAGAATATAAATCCTCACCACCCTAGGATTCTAAAACCCATAAACTGATATAACCAAAATTGAAACAAGCAGGTATGGGTACCTACTTACCTAGGGAAAATTTATCATGATATCTCTACAACCTTTACCAATGAAACTCTCTTCATCAAACTTTCATAGAATTAAGCTTAATTTTCAGCAAACTGTTAAGAAAATAAGGTTATTGGTGCTCATTATATTGAGCAATGTAAGCATTCCAACCATTAATACTTGAGGAAAGGTTGTGTGAGCAAGCTAACAATAAAATGCTTATATTTTCAACCTTAGTCATCGATCACACATTGAGATGAATCAACGGATAATTGCATCAGGGTAATTAATTGTGACAAAGCTAATTACATGTTCTTGATGCCTTTTCCTAATGAGAAAATCCCAAGTGGATAGATATATGGAATCTTTCTACACATTTAGTCACATACGTAGCAATAAATACAACCTATTGTGTCATGTTTACCGATTTTCCTATGGGAATTAATCCACTTGCAACTCATCTCAATAAGATAGTGGGAAGTGATCATGATTTAATCTTAGAATATTAGCCCATACTCTACCTTACTTCAATTTCTCCTTCCCGTGTGTACTAGCATCTGATAAAATTATCAGTCATAATCAAAAGCATTTCCCAAATCTCTAACATGTGAAAAAATAAATTATTTCTACTATGGCACCATTTTAGTCTTCATGTCGTCTCAGCCAAATTTTAGCAATACTTTATCTCCACTAAAGTCCATTTGAGCCCTTTAAGATATTCCATGTGGCAGTCACTCACTTGCCCATTGAGAAACAAGAGGTATAAGTGGGCCCTTCATGAGATGGTTGGGAGTGATCAGGATTAACCCATGTCACCCGCCATCAACAATTGATTTCCTTCCTCATAAAGTATTTGATGTCTGCAAAGCATGGAGGGTGCCTCCATGAAGCAACAAGTGTCAATCCATCCACTAGCTTGTGACATCTTATAAATATTAAATAAAATCAGATGGGGTAGCAGGGAGCGGTCGAGATGGAACCACATCACCCAAGAACCACTGTAGATCTCCTTTAGATACCACTTGCAGATCACAAAAGGATATCGGGCCCACCAAATATAGATGACACATGTCCTGCACCTGCTAGCCTATGTGATTAGTTTACCACAATACATAGAATAGATGGGGTAGCGGAGAATGACCCAGATGAAGGGGCGTCTTGCAATATTAGTCATCTATTTTCTTCATAGCTAGACCTACTGACCCTTTGGAAGAAATTGAACCACCATCGGACATGACATGCAACAACTACCCGCCAGCCAGTTTGATTATTTTAATGAAAAATTAAACAAAGCGAAGGTGTAGGGAATGGTCACGATTTTCCTGCTAAGATCAAACGGTCATCACATAACCAAAAAATTGCACATGCCACAAATGTTTTTAAAAGAGGGCATTACTAGGTAGACAACAGTTAGGGAGATGAATGCATGGATTAAGAACGTAGAAAATATTAAAACCTGATCATAGACTTAGGCAAATTTTCATAAAATATTTTGACCCCAAAAAATAATGACAACATTTAAAAATGGCTAGGAGAATCAACTGGTGCCATTAGGATTTAGGGACTGGTAAAATAATGAGCATGGTAACACAAGTCACAACTTAGATGATCATGAACCTGCATCAGAAGGTCAACAACAAAATATAATGCCAATTAGGATTTTTAGACTCAAAGGTTAACTTGGAAGGGTTTTGACAACACAAACCCTTAAAACAATGATGAGGAACATAACCATAAGCCCTAGGACAACGGATTAAACAATTTTTTTGGAAGATTTAAAATGGAACCAAACCAATTTTGGGGGGTCCATCACACATCAAGTAAGTTCATGTCATTTCTTAGAATAGGTAATGTTCATCCTTGGGTATGTGCAGGATCATCATGGAAAAAGCAGGCCCTTAAGTGGCAAAAAATTCTAAAAATTTAGAGTTAGGCAACTTGACATAAAAAATTGAATAAGCTATCTATATTATTTCAAAAATATGTAAGAATAGAATCTGTAGCAAATTGAATGTAGTTTCTAAACTACTAGGTTTTTTTAAAAATAAAAAAAAATCTATTTGGTGAAAATTTGAAATTTCAATGCAGTAGTACTTAAATTTCAAGGAAAAAATAAGAAGTAGGTGTCTGTCTGACCACCCTAATGACAATAAAATGATAATATTTTTTTACAATATTTTAGATATAAGTAGAGGACTCATGTCCCAATGTGATGGATATTTTTTTGTAAATTTTTTCTAAGTAAATAATTAATTATGAATTTTTCATTACAACTTTTAGAAAATATAAAAACTCGTATGTCTGACCACCTTAACTCGGTCAAAAATTCATGAAATTCATTTTTTCTTTTTTTAATCCTATAGTATGCGAAGCATATAATGTGATGCATGTTTTGGATTCAAAAAATGTGATACCGTTTGAAAGCTATTGATGTTTTTCAATCAGCCTGTCAATCAACACTTTAGTCATAATTTGAATAGAAAATGAATAATAATTACTTATTAAATTCAAAGTAAAGCATAATTTCTATTGGTGGAAAGTTGAGAATCTCCTTTGAAAACCATTTTTGTTTCATCAATTTTGAGTAAAAAAAAATTCATCAGCCACATACCCATCATATTGCCACTTTTTGGCCCATCATGATCCTGCAGATACCCCCTTCTAGATTGTTGTGCTCAAAAGAGCTCTCTTATCTATATACAAATATTGTGTAATGATAACTCCATACATAATTTAACTTGGGGTTTCATCTGAATCTTAGTATTTATAACATTCACGAGATTATTTTTCTTGAGATATCTTGGTTTTGAATTTATTTTTGACTATGTATTGGGGGATGCATATGTCACACTTTGTGCAAGCTTGTCAAATTGATAGCTTATATATGTTTTAGTTTCATCATTTTTATTGATGGTCTTGGTTGTGTCTATTGTACTTGCACTATATGGTGTTCTTGGAGCACTTGCATGTTTTGATAAAGTATTCATCAACATGTTAGTTACTATTGCTTTAGTTTCACTCAGATTATTATGTTATTATTTCTATGATAAAGTAATATATGTGGTAAATTTTAATCTTAGTATCTAAAATTTTATGTAATTATATCATGTGTTCATGATTATAGCATATATTACATGAATCTCATTAGATTATTTTCATGTGTTTTTGGTATTAAATATATTGATCACGTACACTTTATATGCTCATTGAGTGGGAGAAGGTGTAGGGTTATTTCTTCACTTGATTATATATTCTAGAGTTATTCTTGAATGATGGTTAATTAGATATGTCACTTTGGACTAATGAGGGACTAGTCACTATTGCACTCAACTGAGTGCAAGATGAGACCTATATATTCCCTTGTAGATTTAGGTCTAAATTGATGGAAAAATATTAAATGCATTATTATATGGTTATTATTGGTATGAGCTGACTGATCATGCTATACTATATAGCCCAAGGTATATTGTACACCCCGACATGTATCCTTCTGGGGTTTGGGGGCGGCAGCCCCCGAGAAAAATTTTCCTCCTACTTTTTTCGTGTCATCACTGAAAAAGGGAAAAATAAATGAAAAAGGAAAATCCGATTTTGTAGAACCCAAAATATGGAAGCTTCTAAGCTTGTTAAAAAGGGGTTTAGATGGATGTTACAGTATGATGAAAAACACGATTATTCGCAAGATTGTAGTAAGTTTTTTCACTGGATAATAAAAGTATTGGATGGCTGCGGTTTGGTGGATGTAGCCCAGATTGGGTGAACCACGTTAAATTCTCTGTGTTATAGCTTATTCTATGTGTGTTTTAGTTTCTCTGTTTATTAATTAAATCTACATTTAATTGTTAGATATCTTCCTTTCTAACCCTAACAAGTGGTATTAGAGCGAGTTGTGTTTTTCAATTATCGTTTGTAGGAAAGGTCTCACAGTTGAGTGGGAGTAATGGTAGATGAGGGTAAGAAGGTTGAGAAGTTTAATGGGAAGAACTATTAGTTATGGAAGATGCAGATGGAGGACTATCTCTATCAGAAGGATTTATGGCAGCCATTGGAAGGGAAAACCAAGAAACCCGCAACAATGTCTGATGAGGACTAGGAGATCTTGGATAGAAAGGCTCTTGGGTATTCATTTATTCTTGGCAATGGCATTCAATATTACTAAAGAAAAAACAAACTGCGAGTTGATGGAAACCCCGGGCTGCTATATGAAAGCCTTCTACTTTGAATAAGGCATTTGGCGAACGCTTATTTTGGTCATGAAATGGGCGTATTAGTGGGCCTTCAAGCATCGATCATTTAAAATGAGTTTAATACAATCACCAAATAATTAACTTCCTCAGAAAAGTAAAAATCTGGGATGAAGAAGTTAGGCCTTTGATTCGAGTTCTTTGCCTGAAAGCTGAATAGCTTGGTAATGGCTATATTAGCAATTTTGTTCTTTTGGTCTCTAATATTACTAGAAATTTATTGATAAGTTGTTGGTTTTATTTTGAGCTTATAAAAATTTGTAGGAAAAGCTCGTGGAACATCCACATCAAGCGTTGTTTTGAATGCGTAAAGCAAGGGCGTAACAAAGGAGAGGGCACAATTCTAGAAATCGTGGAAGTCACAAGGAAAATCAAAGGATAGAAAGTCCCAATCTCGAGACAAGAGGGATTACTAGTACTATGGTAAGTTAGGTCATTTAAAGAAAGATTGTTGGTCTCGAAAAAATAAAGGAGACAAAAATGAAGGAAGTAAAGAGGAAAATGTGGCAAGTAATAAATCTAATGGCGATTTAATTCTTCCTCGACAGCCTACACTCCGGGTGCGTTAGATTCAGTGCTTCATTTCATGCTACCCCCATGAAGCTATTTCTTGATTATGTCCAAGGGGATTTTGGGCTAGTTTATTTAGGAGATAACAAACCCTGTCATATTGTTGGAAAGGGAAGAATCAATATTAACTTGTAGAATGGGAATCATTGGCTACTACGTGAGGTAAGGCATGTTCCAAAGTTAAGCAGAAATTTAATTTCAGCATGGCAACTAGATGAAGAAGGTTGTGTTGTTACATTTAGTGATAAAAATTGGAAGGTCACAAAGGGTGCCTTAGTGGTAGGAAAAGGTATGAAATTAGGCACCTTATATCTTTGTACAGGTCATACTGTTCCTTCTACTTTAATTGTTATGAAAAAAGATAAATGTTTAGGAACAGTTGTTGCAGTTCAATAGGTAGAAGATCATATAGTTGTTGTGGACTCTGAATCAACACTGTGGCATAATAGACTTGGGCATATGAGTGAAAAAGGTATGAAAGTACTTCAAATACTATTTTACCAGGTCTAAAAGGTGTTAATATGGATTTCTATGAAAGTTGTGTGTATGGAAAACAAAAGAGAGTAAGTTTTCTCAAGGATGGGAAGCAAAAGAAAGATGAGAAATTGGAGCTTGTGCATACAGATGTATGGGGACCAGCTCAGGTATCTTCTCTTGGTGCTCTTTGTATTATGTTACATTCATTGATGATGCAATTAGGAAGGTATGGATTTATTTCCTTAGGCAAAAATCTGATGTTTTTGAAACTTTTAAAAAATGGAGAAGCTTGGTTGAGAATGAGACAAGTACAAAGCTAAAATGTCTCAGATCTGATAATGGTGGTGAGTATTGCAGCAAAGAGTTTGAAAATTATTGTTCCTCTAATGGTATTCGTAGACAGAAAATGGTTCCAAGGATGCTACATGAAAATGGAGTGGCTGAGTGCATGAATAGAACAATAATGGAGCGTGCACAGACTATGAGATTACATGTTGGGTTGCCTTTAAAAATGTGGGCAAAGACTATAAAAACTATTTTTTATTTAATTAATAGAGGTCCCTCTAATCCTTTGGGTTGTGGTATTCCAGGGGAAGCATGGAAAGGTAAGAAGGTGAGTTATTCTTTTCTCAAAACCTTCGGTTGTTAATTAAATATGCATTTAATTGTTAGATATCTACCTTTCTAACCCTAACAAGTGGTATCAAAGCGGGTTGTGTTTCGATTATCATCTGTACGAAGGTCTCACGGTTGAGTGGGAGCAATGGCAGGCGAGGGTAAGAAGGTTGAGAAGTTTAATGGGTAGAACTATCAATTATGGAAGATGCAGATGGAGGACTATCTCTATTAGAAGGATTTATGGTGGCCATTGGAAGGGAAAACCAAGAAACCCACAAGAATGTCTGATGCGGATTGAGAGATTTTGGATAGAAAGGCTCTTGGCAGTATTTGTTTATGCCCTGCACAATCAGTGGTGTTCAATATTACAACAACAAAGAAAACTCAAGATTTGATGGAAACCCTAGTGAAGTTGTATGAAAAGCCTTCCGCTTCAAATAAGGTATTTCTTATGAAGCGTTTATTTAATATGAAAATAGTAGAAGGTGGGTCAGTTACTAGTCATTTAAATGAGTTTAATATGGTCACCAGTCAATTAACTTCTGTAAAAGTAAACTTTGATGAAGTTAGGGCTCTTTTGATTTTGTGTTCTTTCCCTGAAAGCTAGAATAGCTTGGTAATGGTTGTTAGCAATTATGTTTCTAGTTCGAATACATTGAAATTTGATGATGTTGTTGGTGTTATTTTGAGCGAGGAAATTTGTAGGAAAAGCTGAGGTGGAACATCCACATTAGGTAGTGTTTTGAATGCAGAAAGCAGGGGTAGAACAAAGGAGAGAGGAAACAATTTTGGAAATCGTGGGAAGTCACGAGGAAAATCAAAGGACAGAAGGTCCCAATATAGAGACAAGAGGGATTGCTAGTACTATGGTAAGCGGAGTCATTTAAAGAAAGATTGCTTTTCGGTCCTTAAAAACAGCTAGAGACAAAAGGAAGGAAGTAAAGAGGTAAATGTGGTAAGTAACAAATCTGATGAGGATGCTTTGATTCATTCCCTTGATAATGCTGACGATTCATGGGTTTTAGATTTAGGGGCCTCATTTCATGCTATGCCCCATATAAATTATTATTTTCTTGATTATGTCTAGGGGGATTTTGGGCTTGCTGCGATGAGATAACGGCAACTCATCGATTGCCGGAAAGGCAAGAATCAAGATTAAGTTGCAGAATGGGAATCATTGGCTACTGCGTGAGGTAAGGCATGTTCCAAAGTTAAGCAAAAAAATAATTTTAGTAGGGCAAATAGATGATGAAGGTTGTGTTGTTACATTTAGTGATAAAATTGAAAGCGTTCTTAAAAGCAAAAAAGGTGTAAGCGGCACCTTATATCTTGTACAGTCATATTGTTCCTTCTACTTTAATTGTTACGTATCAATGTCAATGTTCGTGAATAGCTGTTGTAGTTCAAGAGGTAGAAGATCACGCTGCGCTGTAATTCTATCAAACACTATGGCATAATAGACTTGGGCACATGAGTGAAAAAAGTATGAAGGCACTTCATTCCAAGAAATTTTTACCAATTTTGAAATGTGTTAATATGGATTTCTATGAAAGCTGTGTGTATGTTCAAAGAGAGTAAGTCAAGGATGCAGCTGGAAAAGAAAGATGAGAATACGGCATGTGATGTGACCAACTCAGGTATCTTCTCTTGGTGGCTCTCTATATTATGTTACATTTATTGATGATGCAACTAGGAAGGTATGGATTTATTTCCTTAGGCAAAAATCTGATGTATTTGAAGCTTTTAAAAAATAGAGAAGCTTGGTTGAGAATGAGATGGGTAAAAAGATAAAATGTCTCAGATCTGATAATGGTGGTGAGTATTGCAGAAAAGAGTTTCAATATTATTGTTCCTCTAATGGTATTCATAGGCAGAAAATGGTTCCAAGGACTCCACAGGAAAATGGAGTGGTTGAGTGCATGAACAGTACAATAATGGAGCGTGCACAGACTATGTGATTGCATGCTGGGTTGCCTTTAAAAATGTGGGAAAAGACTGTAAACACTGTTGTTTATTTAATTAATAGATGTCCCTCTAATCCTTTGGGTTGTGTTATTCTAGAGAAAGCATGGAAATGTAAGAAGGTGAGTTATTATTTTCTCAAAACCTTTGGTTGTGAAGCAATTGCACATGTAGATTTTGAAAATAGAACTAAGCTTGATGCAAAATCAAAGAAATGTGTATTTGTTGGATATGGCATTGATGAATTTGGTTATAGGCTTTGGGATTTTGAAAATCAAAAAATTGTGAGAAACAGGGATGTCATATTCAATGAGAAAGTTTTGTACAAAGATCTGTTGCTACAACATGAGAAGAAATAAAATGATTATGCAGTTTTGGATGATATTCCAAACAATGATTTTTCAGTGGTTCCTCATTCTAGGCAACAACAACAACAACAAATACCACAAACTCCTATTAGACGATCTTCAAGGATAAATAGACCTCCAAAAAGATTCTCTCCCTCTTTGTATACTATTTTGTTAACTAATGCTAGTGAACCAGAATATTATGATGAAGCTATGCAGGTGGATACCAAGATTCAGTGGGAGCATGGAATGGAAGAAGAAATGGACTCCTTGTTGAAAAATCAGACTTGGGAATTATGCAAGTTGCTTGCAGGTAAAAAGGCTTTACCAAACAAATGGGATTATAGGCTGAAAGAGGAGGATGGAGGTAAGAAAAGATTTAAAGCCAGATTAGTTTTGTAAAGGGATTTGCATAGAAAAAGGGTATTGATTTTGATGATATTTTTTCTCCAGTTGTTAAAATGAATTCTATTTATATTGTTTTAAGTATTGTGGCTACTAAAGATTTGCATTTAGAACAGCTTGATATTAAAACAACCTTTCTCCATGGTGATTTGGAAGAGGAAATATATATGGACCAACCACAAGGATTTTAGGTCAAAGGTAAGAAGAAACTAGTGTGCAGATTGAAGAAAAGTTTATATGGCTTGAAGCAAGCACCTCGGCAATGGTACTTGAAATTTGATAGTTTTATGGCTGAGCAAGGCTACAACAGGTGTAATTCTGACCATTGTGTTTATTTTAAGAGGTTGGATAATGACAGCTACATTATTTTGTGTTTATATGTTGATGACCTGCTTGTAGCTAGGTCTAACATGGATCACATACATGAGCTAAAACAATAGTTCACTAATACATTTGATTGCAAAATACAACGAAACAGACCGATGAAATATGTAAAATACGATGTTTGTCAGGTGCTTGTAAAATCTGATGTGTAATTTCCAATTTTTGAAAGTTTATCTAGCGTTAGTAAAATTTAGATGAGCACAGGGTTCCTTGAAATGCTCGACTATCATTTTAATTAATTTTTTGATAAGCATGAAAAATTAAAAAATCAAATTGTAGCCGACATAAAAGAAAAGTGGAGTTCACTTTTGATTTATTGCGGCAGAGTGTTTTGCTCTACTTGGGAGCAGTTTGGCCAGAGGGAACTTAAGGATGATTTTCTTGGGAAAATCAAGAAAAAATTTAAGAAGATATCGCCAGGTTGAGGGTAGTCATTGTCTTTTTGTAGAATTCAGTTGTGAAGTCAAATTTGTAGTTCCAGGTTTGAAAATCATATTTTAAAGCAACATCTAATTAGATTTCATTTTTAGAGGTTAAGGGTTTTGAGAATTTTATGTCCAAATTGTGTTGTGTGGAATCACCATAAGGTCACAACCAAGGAACAAATTCTTGTGACTATAATTATGTGATCATAACTCTATTGGTCATGTGGCACAGTTGTGCTATAACAAATACAGGATGCATTCATGTGTGACCCAAGTTTAATGTGGCTATGTTGTGATAGAAATGGAGGAACTCATATAATGTAGTTAATTCAGGTTGTATGATGTAGGTGTCAATTATCATTAGGTGCATTCAGGTTGTCTCAAGTTTAACAGGTTATGATGTAATTATAGCATGATCGAAGAGTGATTACCTCTTTCTACAATAAAGAGCCTATAACTCTGGTTGATATGCAGAGTGGTTGTGTTATATCAATTATGTAGTGCATTCAAGCACAACCCATGTTTAATGGTCTATTCTAGAGAGTGATCAAGATTTTCTAAACCTTATGAATGTTACTTGACATATATTTGCATAATCTCAAATTCATTCAGAGGCTTTTGAAGTATCAATGTATCCTATATAGGTTTTAGAATGATTTCTTTTAATTAAAAAAATAAATAAATGATTATGTATTTCCCTGTAATTAGATAATGTGGAGATCTCCTAAATCTACCCCAACACACTATCCTCTTTGGCACTATATTCATTACTCCAGCTACTAGGTTTTTGCATGTGACATCTTTAAGATCTTCATGATCGTGGCTTTTAAATAGATCTTAGTCTTTGGTTTAATCCTTTTCATGGTAACCCTTGAGTTCCATAATCCACCTTCAATCTCTTCTAAGAACGTTGTCTTAAGTTAGACTACATAGTATGCATATAAAGCAAGTCCTTCATACCAGCCATTGTTCCAAACCACCACTCACTGCCTTGCTTAAAATGTTCCCTCCATAAGCACAATAGCATGTTTTAAAATCATGGTTGCCAGTAATTGACCATTAAGGTCACCACTTTCATCATGAAGATACAATGAGATTTTTGTCTTCAAACTCAAAGCATTATGGAAGATAACATTGTGAATTGTTTGTTGTACGATTCAATTTTCTTGCACATTTACTGCTTTGCTAACTTCCTTTAAGACTGGGTATTGCACCCTCAACTGCAATCTCAAACAGCTCACTCACTATCACTTGAAGATTCCTTTCATGAGTATCCTTCTATAAAATCAAACTATGCCCTATAGACTGCCTACTTACTACAGGGGACTCATTGTTTCATGGTATTGTAGTTCTTAATATCCTTCAACCTTATTGACACTACTTCACAGTCCACAAGGTATTATTCACTATTCTCCCATCTTTGGTGAGTCTCAAAACACTGCTCAAACATGCAATCCACTACCTCCATTATACAATATTAATGGGTAAGAAGAAACATTGAACCTATGATTACCACTATTACTTCATTTGGATAGTCATTCATTGATTGCATTTGCCTTGTCTAACACTACCAAAAGCATTTGAAAAACCCTTAAGGTCAGCAACGGGGTAAGGAAACTCACTGTTAAAATCTCCACTTTACTATGCAAGGTTTGAGCTTTA
>VDFB02141083.1:0-40781 GCA_007258455.2 Sequoia sempervirens
AACTCATGGTGGCACCAATGAATGGGGAACCTCCTACATGTATGAGACAAAGGTGTGTTGGTTTTTAGGTCTGTAAATAGGGCACACAAGTCGGCTTTGCTAGTTTTTTGTTTTTTAACATCTGCATATGACAAACCTCTAGCATAATATTATCTCATCTCATGCCTCTTATTTGACCAAAAAATTATTTTCTCGCTCATTTCTCCTACATGAGATAGAAGAGACTTCAATGATTCAACAATCCCTCTCCTATAAGGGTGAAGCATGCCCGGTTAATCTTCCAATTAATTGTTCAATGTCTCTTTTATTGTTTTCAATTTGATTTAGAATATTTTATTGTGTTCCTTGGGAATTCATGTGAATTGATGGAGGGGTTTCAAGTTTTTCTTGAATAGGAGGCTCTTCCTGAGGGGGTGACTGTGAATTCTCAATGTTTGGAGGTGGATTTTCATTCGTTGAGAATTAGAACAAAATTTTATTATAAAAACCTATTTCAATCTGCATTCTAAATCAAATTCAAAATAAATAGAATAAAAATACGTACCTCTTCGCAATCTTCAACATCTTTGACATGTTGGCGGCATCCTCATGAAAAATAGCAAGCTAAGGATGAAAATAATGGATGATATTTGGCAAGCGCGAGTTGCAGACCTCAAATCCTCAAAGTCAAGCTGCGGGTTGAAGTGAAATGAGGTTTCAAAATGTGTTTTTTTCTTTTATTTACCTTTTGCATTTGGGGCACGCCAAATTTGGTGCTTGCCAAATTTGGCATTCACCAAATGGCCAATTTCGGCCTTCTTTGCGAATTTTTACAATTTGAAACCTAAATTGTGTCACAGATTGGTGCACTTACCCATGATAAGAAAACTATGGGAATGCTTCCTAGTTGATTTGGTGACTAGATGGAATTGAAAACAAACACTTCAAAATTATTAATGAAAAACAATACCAAACCTTGATATACAAACCGTTTAATAATGGCTGCTAATATTCTTCGCTCCAGCGTGGAGAACAACATAAGAAAGCTTTCACGGCCATTAAGCAAAGCACTTGTCCAACACCCTGCCCTACTTTCTACCATGATTACTTCACAATAGTCATTGATAAAACATTTATCGAAGTATAAATTTTCCCTAATTTATGCTTTCAAAATAGCTTTCTTAGACTAGTACATAAATAGTTTATATTCTTCAACTTGTAATCATGAATTGGGATTCACAAGTACATTTTTTACGCATATACTTGTATGTGTATAGTAGTTCTAATATAAGAATGGTTGGTTAAAAAAGTTAATTGTTGAATCAATTGCTTATTTGTGGAGGAATTGTTTGCATTTGTTTTCATGATTTCATGTTTGCATACTATATAATATCAAGTGGGTTATAGTGTATGATTGTTAATGTAAACAATTTGAATGTGTTTATGTTATAAAATTATCATGTTTCTACATATGATAAATAAATGAATTTTTTTATTGATTGTAATATGTTTTATTTGTGAATTATCTAATTGCTATTATTTAATAGTTTATTATTACACTATACTTTATATTAATTATAATTGTTAATACTAAATGTGTATATTATAAAAGGTTTTATATACTGTTGAGTGATATTCATTATTAATTTTTAACATTATTATATGAAGCCTAACAAGATATTTTGAATAAGTAATGATTTATTATAATGAACATTATACACAACAAATAATAATATGTAAATAACAAAAAGTGATCAATATATGATGGATTGGAAAATTAATTAATATAAATTTAAATGAGGTTATTTTCTTCATCATCATCATCATCATCATCATCATCATCATCATCATCATCATCATCATCATCATCATATATATATATATATATATATATATATATATATATATATATATATATATATATATATATATATATATAATTAAATTGAAATGCATAGAGACATGTTTTAAATTTTTTTTATAATTTATTTGATGGGGAATGGTGGTATATATTTACATAGAATTTTTAATATTGATTTCTAGTAAAGATGAATATTACAAGAAATATTTGTAACAATTCAAAGAATTATATTTAAAAATGCATATATATCCTTATATAGTGAGAGATTAAATTATAGTTTTTGGATGTTTCTCTTGAATATTTATTTATATTCTATAACATACTAAATATTATAAAGAAAGTTGAAATGTTATGTATAATAATATTTTATATATGATTTGATGATTGTTAAAGCATATTGTATGAAATTATTCTCAATTTGTACTATAAATTATATGTATTGTAACTATGTAAAAGTTAATTTTTTTCCTATTAAGAGTGAAGTTATAATACCATCACTATAGCAATGAAATAATAAAATAGCATACATTAAATTGTAATTTTGAGGTGGAGTTTGTAGTTATAGTTTTCCATAAACTTGCATTTGTATAATGAATACAATATGTTAATTTTTGGATTAGAAAAGAGTTATTAAAATTAATTCATTATTTTGTAAGAGGGGTTTTATATTGATTTGCAAAATTTTAGGTCAACCTACTATTGAAAAAAATAATTAAATTTTTTATTGAATAGTTGGAGAACATAGTAGAATTTATATGTCTATCCATAAAACCACACAGTAAGTGATTCCTAAAAAATATATAATACTTGATCAATAATATGTATAAATACATTTCTATTAAATTTTTTTATTAACATCTTCTATTATAACAATATAAATATCTTTAAAAACATAAAGATTTTAAAATGTAAGTAAATAAATTATATTTAAAAAATATATTTATTAATATTATTTTAATAATATTAAAATTTAATATAAAGAAGTATAAATACTTTCAAAATGTAAATAAAAATTATTTTTAATTATTCTTAAGTTATTGAATATTTAAATTATACCTAACATGAAAATGAAGTAGAAATTGAGTAGAGGAGAACTAAAATTATTTGTTAGGGCTAAAATTAATTGTTTTAATATCTTTTTATCTTTAGTAAATAATTTTAAAGTGTCAAAAAAATTCTTAAAAATTAGCTAAATTGATTATAGTCTTTGTGGAAAAAAATCAATTTTGGATATTTTGCAAGTTTACTTTAACAATATACATTTTTTTGTCAAATAAAAAAACAAAGTTATTAATAACTAGTTAACAACAGGTCGTGCCTATAATTCCCTTGGTAGGAACTAATAAGTTAAAGGACTCAATGTCAATAATAAAGTGAGGCCAAAATATATCAATTATAACAAATATCATTTGAATTCATCTCCAAAGTTAGAAAGGCTTTATGTTGGATCCATTTTCAAAAGGACTCAATGTCAAAGATAAAATTGAGATTAGTAAAGTGACTCCAAAAAAATTGATATTTGAATTCATTTGTAAGTTAGAAAGGTTTGATGTTGGACTTATTAATAAAATGAGTAATAATAATTTGTTAATTCATCGCTTTTATATTATTAATTTTATTAATTCATGTCACAATTATTTGAATCATTTGAAGATGAAAAATATAGATATAAATATTATTTTGATCAATATATTGAAATTACAATTTAAAAAAATATAACGATTGGAGAAAATAAAAATATTAATATAAGATGAGTAAAATATTAATATACATGAACTTCTCTATATATAAATATATATTTGTTGAATAAGTATTGTACAGCCTGAGTTGGCCTAATGGTGGAGAACTTGTACTCTTGAAAGAGAGGTCACAAGTTCAAATCCTGCAGGGGGTAAGGTATGTACACCTCGTATTGTGGAGCACGAGTTAGGTGCCTCCCTCAGATTTGGGAGTACGAGGAGTCCCATATACTGCAAGCCGTCTGTAGACCCAAAAACAGATCGCCTGGTATCGTGGACTATAAAATAATAATAATAATAATAATAATTCATCTTTTAATATATTCATGCATATCTTTTACATGATTCATATAAGATGTAAAATTGTTTTCTATTTACAAAAACTTACTATTGTATTAGAGAATGGTTGAATTTTTTTCAATAGTGATTTTTTTTTTTTTTTTGCTAGGTTTTTTCATTTGAAAGATGGTTTTCTTAGATAAGAATAGGGCACATTTTCTTTGTTTTTTATTTATTCTATTATTGTTACATATTATATGCATACTATTATAGATTCAGAATAGCTCTATATCCTAACACCCACCTTCCTATAATTCTCCCCACTAGGGCCCCTAGACCGACCATAGACTATAGAAGAAATTATCTGAAACTTCTTTCTTCCTTTAGAATAATAAGCCCCCCCACTCGGATATAGATTGAGGTGGGTGGGAGACCCTTTAGCCCCTCACCTAGCTCCACACAACTTTTTTTCCTATAATATTATTAATGATTTGTTTACTTTTTATTTATTCTATTATCAATAGAAGTTATGTATAATCTTATTGAAATTCTTTCTACAATATTACTAACAACTATTCATATTGTGGCTCTAGGAAAATTCAATGTCTGCAATTCACCACCAACAATTCACTCCCAACAATTCATCGCCATGACAAATTCACCACCAACAATTCATCGTAGTGGTATATTCATCGCATATACAATTAAGAAATATGATGAATATACCACCACGATGAATTGCTAGTGATGAATTTTACACGCGATGAATTTATCATGACAATAAATTATTAAGAATGAATTGGTAACAGTGAGTTTGCCTGAGTTTGCCTGTAGGTTTTTATTTTGCTACTCCTTAATGTGGGTAGCTCACATAATCATGCCCACTACAAAATTATAAATAGAACATCCCTTGTTTGCACTTAGTTAACATCAACCATACATAAACAAAAAGCAAATAAAGAGAGAGAAAACGAAGGGAATCTGCAGGCTTTACACTTGGATTTGAGTGATACCAAATTTAGGCATATTTTGCAGGCTTTTCTGATATGTGGATGTTGAGCATGCACCAAATTTTGGTTGGAATTAGGTGGCATAATGCCTTCAATGTCCCATCAATCTCTTTCAGTCTGTAAGCAAAAAGTCAATTTCTTTTAGTGGGGTCTGCACAACCCACCATACAATACAATATCCTCTGAATCCCTAAGTACAACTAATGTTAAATCAACCCGTTATATTGCATCCAGCAGGCAAGCATAACAGAAAAATATAATTAAATTCTGTTTTCAAACAGAAAGTGAGAATGGGACTCAACACCCAGAGATGCCATCTTATTCAGAGCTACATATATTCCTAAACATTGCTGGGCTTTTGGGGACTGCCTTATCTTATCATCCTAAGACCTTTTAGAGCCATTACATCAGAGATTGCTTTATTTAAAAAAGTAGTTTTTTTCTCAAAAGGCCAACAGAAGATATGCTTAGATACAGACAACTTTTTTAATGCATAAACATGTCACAGACTGTGAGTCAGCCCATTATTGTCAACTTTTGAACATATGGAAACAAATTGGATTTTCTTCTCAATGCATAAAAGAATGTGGCACATGAGCCAATAGGAAACCCCACCAGTTTGCTGGAAACAGCTGTGAAAGTAATCCAAATTCAGAAGACATTAAAAAATATGCATAAGATTCTAGTGGGAGGAGGAGGGCCCATAAGACATTGATTTTATATTTGTGGGTATATGGGCCTCATCTAGTCCCATCAACAATGGGAAATGGACAGGAGAATAATTAAAAAATGTGACAGAGGTGAGTGTTGGAATGGGCACCTCCATTGAAATGCTCACTAGCTTGGATTCTCATTCTCACCTCATTGCATTCTCACTAGAGACAATTTTTAATCCTGGAAAGGGATTGTATGAGATGAGGATTGAGTGCAAGTGTGAGAAAAAGTTGAGTTTTACTTTTGAGTTTCGCATATAAAATGGTATAAAAGTTGATTATTGTTGAGAGGTGGGACCTTGAACACTGTTTCCAGAGATCCTAGTCTTTTTAATTTTGATGGTGGCATGTTTATTAACAGTATGAGTTTTGGGTGTAGTGTAAAATTGTTGTGTGTTAGTATTTTTGGCCATTCTATTTGGAAGAGTCTGGTTTTTATAGAGGAAGATTTCTTAAAATACGAAAATTTATAGGAGTTTTCATAAATGATTGTATGAATTTTATAAAAATGGATAATATGAATGATTTTTCTACAGTCTATAAGAATTAGACGTAATTTTTTTCAATTCAACTGTGTGTATTTATTTGGATTGACGTTTTGAATAGGAGTGTGATTCGAAATGGCCATCCAATTAAATCCAGAAAAATTGCATCTAATAATGGATAAGTTCAAAATTTTAAGCTTCAAAATTTCAATATGCTAATGATTTCATGATTATTTATTTTTGTAACGATGTTAAATATACAGTTAAATCTACAATTATATAGCTGAATCTAAAAAATTATTGACAAGAATTTGATTTTTTTAAGATAAATAATATGACAATTAAACTTTAAAATGTTGGTGGAGAAAACTTTGAGCTCTGCCCAAAAGTCTAAAATATAAAAAGTAGGGACTCCTAATTTTTTACATAAGATTCTAATTTATTCGATTGCATAATTTTCTTCTTCTCTTGTTCAAACTTGATGAAAAAATAACATCACAACTTAACCATCACACTATGCAACTATTGACATCCTATAATGACTCTATTAAACATCATCCTTATGATTATGATATTGCTATCAGGATTCAACCGTGTAGTTTTTTGAGTCAAACTCATTGACCCATGTTTCAAGCTAAGTGGGCTTAACCTTGAGGAAAAATCCATGGTTAAGCGTGCTTGAGTTGGAGTAGTACTGGGATGGGTGACCTCTCGAGAAGGCCAAATGCTTCACCTCTGTGAGTATCACCTATATGCAATTGAGTGCTAAGTGGACCATTCATTATTATGAGAGATGGGTTCTTGTGAAACACTACTCATGAAGTATGGGTCAATGAGTTTGACTCAAAAAAATACATGGTTGAATCTGGATAGCAATATCATAAATTGAGGCGTTGTGAAAAAATGCCTCCTACTTATCATCCTTATGACCATTTTTTCTTATTTATCAAACTTCTTATAATTTAAAGTAATAAAACCCTAAGGGAAACACCAATCTCTCTAGTCTTTACAATCTCACTAACAAAGTAAACTTTTAGTTTAATGACAAAAACATTGTTGTTCATAATTAACATATAAAATACATAACAAGAAATATTGAGTGGGTTCCCACATAAAGTGTTTGATAGAACATGAGAATAAAAAAGCTTATACACATTAACTTTTATCTTTTAAAAAAGGATTTTACTTTTACTGCTTCCTTTTCCTTCCAAATGTTTACCTTTTTAAGGAAATACATGTAATGTATTAAATTATTTTAATAAATTCTGTAAGTTCGAAAGTGATAGTAAATATCAAAATAATCATTGATGTTTAGTAGGCTCAATTATGGTATGAATTATTATGAAATGTAACAACAAATTGTTAAAGTTTGGTATTTCAGATCTTATATAGACAGAGACGGGGATGAGGTTTATAATATAAAAAATAATTTATTTAATAGAATACATGTACTTTAATTATTAATACATTCTATTTGTTCTTTAGATAAAATAAGAATATATGTGATTTTTATATTAATAAAATAAAATAAGAATTTGAAATATAAATAGATATTGTGATTATGGATGTGAATTGTAAAGTCTTTAATTTTTTTAAATAGATATATGGGTAGGGTCATTTTCAATGAGCTCTTGAGGAATAAGTCTAAATTTATGGATTTCTTAGGCTATATCATCAATTTAAAAAAAATTGCACATATAAAGGTTTGAAATTTTAAAAAGCAACAATTAACATATGACAAAAAGAATAACATTTACATTTATGACTATTTTATGTAGATTACTATGCAAGACTAATAATGTTGCCATCATTTATACATAACTGCTTCTAACAAACTTATCTTTAAAAAAGTCTATGAAAATGCTAAGAGATATCATTCTTGAGGTGCATATTCCACCTAAATCATAAATTCAATATACAATAAGCACCTTGAGAATGATATCTTTCGATGTCTTTTAGGTATTTTTTATAAAGATATGTATGTTATTCATTAATACACTCAATACCAACAACATAATTTTCTTTTTAAATAATATGAAAAAGAATAAAATTTATATTAATAAAATTCAAAGGCTCTTTTTCATAAACAGTAATTAATTGCCTAAAATTATAGATAAAAAGAAAAATTAATTTATTTTTTTTCTAAATAGCCTAGGTTAGGAATCAAGGGACTACAAAAGAAAATATTGATTGTTGATTGTTAGTAACAATGAGTTCACTAGATCCACATTCATGCATTTATTGATTCGTGTATTATCAATAAACCACACTAGAACCTCTAAATAATAGAACTATGGTTGATGAGGCTTTGACCAAACCATACACAAACAAGCAATATTGAGCATAGATATTATCCAAATTAACCAATACTAGAGACATTGAAAAAAATTACCCCATATATATTACCAATATCATGAAGCTTACATAACATTATACTATTATAGAAAAATTAAAACATCAATGACTAGGAAGAAGTCCCAAAGTTCAAAAACCCAATACCAACAAAATTAATGATAGAGTATAGGGGAGGAGGAAAATTATCATGACCTCCACCCCTAATAATGAAGTATAGATTATATACATATTATGTCCATATTAGATAGGGGAGAAAAGGAAAATTATCTTGGCCTTGTTGAGCATGAACAAATATGCTATCATCCCTTACAATTATCTACATGGAAGGAAAAGGGGCTTCTTCCACATTATTAGAATCTTCCTCATCACAACACTTAGAAAAGGTAGGAACATAATTAATAGGAAGAGTTGCCAAGTGAGTCCTTTACAATCTCTTCAATAACCAACTACATATGCACTTGATGACATGAAGGTGATCCAAAAAATAGTTGAAATATACTTCACCTTGGCTTTACACATCCTCAATATTATTGTGAAGAATAAAAGTACTTATATTTTTGGATAACATGGACATGCAACTGAGAGATTGTGTCATGTCAAATATGTTTTGATTTCCTCTAGTGTGTCTTGGATCAAAATTAGGTTTCCATTAGCTCCTATATACCAACACATAATTCCCTATCAACCACTTTGGAAACTTCCCATATTCAAATAACCCAAATTCTCAATTATGGATTTTTAATTTCTTTCTTGAGATTAGAAATAGTCATTATTTATCACACCTCCTAAGATTCAACTAACATTTCTTCCGCTTCCTAGAATCTACCGATGCATTCTCTTTCTCCTTTCAAAAGACTCCTACCATGTCTAACCTTGGAGGTGGATGCCATAGCCAACATTTTTTTTTTTTTAAAGAAGTAAAATATAGCTAGAAAAAGTGAGCAATAGTACCAATCATTGTCATAGGAACTAATAAATAGATTTCTATTGAAAGGAAACTTACAACCATCTAATGACAATTTCCACATAACCCAAAATAGAAATCTATACAAATAAGTATTCATAATTCATATGCAAGGGAATACACACCATACCCATGAAAAAGAGACACAAGATATACCCTGGGAAAAATCTCAAGAGGGAAAAACCTAGCCTTGAAAATCCATCACTCATGTATTATTCAACAATAAGCATTACAATACATCTTCAGAGCTCTCCATGAACACCATTGAAGCATAAATCCCTCTACAAGCACTCCATGTGAACAAGCATGTAACCACACATCATATGCCATGCTTCAACCCTCACAAATAATAATAAGAGCTAACCTGTCAAACAACCAACCTTAAACAACTATCCTTGTGGTCGCTTTTATAGAAACAAGTTCCCACAAAACCACCAAGTGGTAAAACCATGAGATTACAAAACCATGTCCCCACATTTAATATTGGGTACTTTATTAAATTACTCTTCCCAATGTAAGATAAATACATTTCTACAACTTTACATTATGTCTCAATGTTACATACAACATAAAGTGGCCCCAAGAATGTTAACTCCTAGTTATGCATGTACTTCTAGGTCCCTAGGTGCACCACACACATAATAATAAATTAAACATTATAAACATTATGCAAGGTGTACAACACCTAATCCTAGCATTCTCCCACTTGTATACATTACATAAGTGATAACAAGTAACCTCAAAACTTGAGTAAGGGAACAATCCCTATATCCACATATACCATCAAGGAATCAAAGTGCTCCATGTGCTCCATAAAGATACCTGCAACAAGAAATAATGTGACCACCATCCCAAGCATGAATACTCTCATCTTATAACATGCCAATACACAAAGATAAGAATCCATCCAAAGAGAATCTACAAAAACTATCACAACGAAGCATAAATCCTGCCTCAATTGATATCTCAAACACAAAAAATCAATCCAAAGGTATTAATATGTATCAGAAGTTGCCAAGATACACCAACCATAGCTGAAATAGAACCCACAACAAGTGCCAACACATCCAACTATCTATACCTCCAAGTTATACAAAACATAGTAAACCCATGCCATCAACATATACAACCCATAAACCACAATCAAAAACTTCATGTGTAAACCTATCAATGAAGTACACATCCAAGAGCTCCCACTGCATGAGTAATGAAATTTTGAAAAATATCAATGCATACCAAGTCTACCAATAGTATCACATAGAAGGTGTAAACAACATCATGTAGTACCAAGGAACATCCACAATGATATACAAAACCTGAAAACCAATAACCTGTAAGAATAACTCTCACCACAAGTCTCCAAAGCTCTCCCATGTTCTCCACACACAACAATGGAAAGAGATAAGGAACCTCCATTTCATCACCCACAAACATAAGTGAAAACACATGACCACAAGCTAGTGATCACAATAGCTCCAACCAAACCTCAAAACCAATGTAATTTGAAACCAAACATCTAGGAAGATAAGCAAGACCAAAGAGAGAAACATTACACATCACACACCTATAGAAATCCCTTCTACATACACCTCTAAATGCCAACTATTTCAAGTATAATCTCCTTCACAACACCCCAAAAGAAAATCCATAACAACCAACCATTCAATCACCAAGATAAAACATAGCATATGTATCATGTAACTAACTGATGTGAAGTAAGGAGAAAAACCTTCCAGTAATCACAATTGAATCAAATTCAAACAAACCCCAATCACACGAATCTCAATTTTGATGTCCTACTCATCATCCACTCTCATTTCCTTGTAGTACTCCAACTAGTAAAAAATAAGCACATCTTTCAAAATACTCATCAAAACCACAAGAGGATTTTCTTTTTAGATACCCATTATGACATATCTCAACATATTAGATTTGTTCAAACACTTTTTTTGGAACAAACCCTTCAAAAATGGACTAGTACATTGCCCCTTAGCTTAAATAGGTCACTTTTACAAAGCAACACCAACCCAATCACTCTCTCAGCCCCAAAAATATGTTTCATGTTCACAACCAAGTTAAAAATACATATAATCATCAACTTTTATTAAGAGAAATGCCTTCAAAGGCATCAAATCACAAAACCCTCATTTAATCCCTTTTCAAGACAGTTTATTGGAATTCAATACTCTAGGCCTCCAACAACCTTTCCAACACTTCAAAAAAACCTAATAAGGTTTCCACATGCTTACTAAGTCATCTCCCATGCTTTATCAATGTATTTTAAGCCAACTCCAACTTTTACCCATCATTTTCAAGGAAAAACTCATGCAAATAAACCTAGGGAAGCATCTAAAAGCTATCAAACCATCTTCTATGCTCATGAAACCTCCAATAACATATAACCCTACCTAAATACCCCCATTCCACCAAGTTTTAAAAAAATATACTTGTGGAATGGGTCTTTAATACATTTTAGATGCCTTCAAACCCACAAAATAAGGTTTTCAGACCCGTCCACAACAAAATGCCTATAAAATGCTTAAATCTTTATGAAATTTAGTCAAATCAAATCCAACATGAAGTTAACTCATACATCCATCAAATCTAATGCACTTTAGATCAAGAACAATCTATACGGGGTCGTACAATGGCCTGGAGTAGCAAGTTTTATTGGAAAACACATAAATTAGAAGGTTTCTTTATTGATTTTCACCAAAGATGAACATCAGAACTTATCTTCGACCCATACACCATGAATTTAAACCTCAAAAAACCAAAATCAACTACCACAACTAACCAAAATTAACATTTGAACTCCTATGACTGTTGGGCTTCCAAAGTTTGCATTTTTGCACTTTTCCCATGACAACTTTTGACAATATTTGTAAAATGTGACAATATAAACTCTAAACCAACCAAATGACTCAAGTTACATTTTGAATAGTCTATTATAACCTTATTGAATAAAAAATGAATAAAAACACCTTAAACCTATCAAAGACTCTATTTACACAAAATGGACTAACATGGTGCCCCTGCACCATACACCCAGCCTGAAAAAGATCTCAAGTCCCTTTGAGGACTATATGACATCAAAAAATGTTTCCTTTTATCATTCAAAGGTCTCCAAGTTGCATCTTCACCTGGTACTCCCTTCCATTGGATCAAGTATTTAAAATTTGTACCACTTTGTGCACAAGTGAATTTGTTGTCACCTAGACATTGCCCCAACTTTGCAAACTGACTTGACAGATGTTCCCTAACTTTTCCCTTATCTAAAACTAATACTAATCTTGCTTGAACACTTGAAAACTTACCTCTGCCAACTTTTTCTTGGACTTTCCTCTTCTTTACTCTTGAAGCATACGCATACTCACCCATTTGTCCTTGCCATTCACTTTGTTTCATTCCATCTTTTTCCTTCGTCACTATCCTCAAGCTCTTTTCCCCTAGTATCACTGTCCTATTAGAATTATAAACCACTATTTTGATAGAATTAGACTACCCTCTAACCCCTCTTGAAACCAAAGGACAAAGCATTGTCCCTATCATGATCTTATCATGATTTTTCCAAGCAATTTTGCATGTCCATAATCAATTCATCCTTGACCTTCTCTTTACTAGATTTTGTCACCATCTCATTATCTTTTCCTTCCAATACTGAATCATTCTTCAAACTAACTATCTTAGCATCTTCAACTTTTGCAATGGCTGCAAACTCTTTATGTTTGTCTTCCTCAAACTTTACAAATGCCTTCTTTCCAAACATAATCTCCTTAGCTACCTTACTCTATCCTTTATCATCCTCTTGCAATGGTGTTAGTGTAAGAGTGGTTCCATAGTTTTCAATAGTATAAGTATTGTGTCTATAATTATAAAGTGTATGCCTATCAAACTGCCATGGTCTTCCAAGCAATAAATAGCGACAATCCATTGGAAAAACATCAAAAAGAATCTTATCCTTATGTATACCAATGTTAAACTCAACTAAAGCTTATTCATTCACTAAAATAGATTGATCATCATTCAACCAAGACACTTTGTAGGGTGTTTCAAGAAAAGTCTTTTCCAATTTTAGTTTATCTACCATTTCATTTGACACCATATTATCAATGCTTCCAGTCTATCACAACCTTACATACCTTTCCTTTGCATTTATAGGTGGTCTTGAATAGTTTTCTCCTTTGTGTTGTCATCTCCTTTTCCTTGGATGCTTTAAGTAGTGTTCTTCTCACCATCAATGATTCCCCAACTTTTGGAGCAACAAGTTGATTAGGAGAATGAACTCTTTCACCATCATCCTCTTACACCAATTGTACTCTTTTATCACCACCACTTGAAGTAGAACCTTGTTTCTTTGGATACTTCCATGCTACATGGCCAAACTGATTGCAATGGTAACATCTTCCTAAAAATGAACTTGAACTTCTACCTCCACCAAATCTTCATCTAAAACCTCTAAAACCACCTCTTTGATCTGTAACTTGGTCTTTACTTTTCCTTGTATCTTCTTGTTCTTCATAGGACTATATTGATCATCTTCCTTTGTTTGTGCTACCTTTGCATCTTCCTTTTGTTTATTTCCTTCTTTTTAGTTTCTCTTCTTCCCTAGTAGCCAATTGAAAACATTCCTCAACTATCCTAGGCATAGCCAAACTCAATTCATCTTGAATTTGGAATCTCAACCCACACATATACCTTGCAATATTTTCATTCTCATCTTCAATATGACTAGACCTAATTCTCAACTTGTGAAACTCTTCAGTATATGCCATGAGATCTTTATCCTTTTTCTTTAGGATTTGCAAATTCTTAAATGTCTGAATTGCATGATCACTTAGCAAAAATTGGCTTTTTATCTTTGACACCATCCTATCACATGAAATAATTTGTGTTTTTCCCTTTTCCAATATTTCCTCTTTAACATAATTCCACCATGTAAGAGTAGGAACTTTCAATTTAGTCTTGTCAAACTTTACCTTTTGATCATCAACAACCTCCTTATACTCAAATAAATTATCCAGTATATCTATCTAGTCCAATACCTCTTCAACATCCAACTGTCCATTATACATTGACAAATTTAATTTCACATCAGAAGCATCTCCCTTAAAAACCTTGAGAATATTTATCATCCTTCTCTCATCAGGATCCCATTCAACATCCCCTTGGAGTCTTCTTCGAGGTTTTTCATCCTCACCCTCTACCTCTTCTGCGTGATCACTTTCCTCCTCAGTGGCCTTTCAATTTCTTTGTTGTGTCTTTAATGTTGCAATCCTCACTAAGATTGCTTCTTTGGGCTCTTTCAACAACCTAATCTCTCTTGCAAGTATGACACTACCTTTAGGAGGCATCTTGTCTTTTCAACTTTCAACTTTTCACTCTTCAAACTACAACTTTTCTCCTTCAAGAGATCTAATACCTATGCTCTGATACCACTTGATGTAGAGTAGGGAGGAAAAACTTCTAGTAATAACAATTGAATCAAATTCAAACAAACTCCAATCACACAAATCTCAATTTTGTTGTCCAATTCATCATCCACTCTCATTTCCTTGTAGTACTCCAACTAGTGAAAATTAAGCATATCTTTCAAAATACTCATCAAACCCACAAGAGGATTTTCTTTTCAGTTACCCATTATGACATATATCAACATATCAGATTTGTTCAAACACTTGTTTTGGAACACACCCTCCAAAAATGGACTGTTACACTACCCCTTAGCTTAAATAGGTCACTTTTACAAAGCAAAACCAACCCAATCACTATCTTAGCCCCAAAACTCTATTGTAGGTTCACAACCAAGTTACAAATACTCAATATCATCAACTTTTATTAAGAGAAATGCCTTCAAAGGCATCAAATCACAAAACCCTCATTTAAGCCCTTTTCAAGAGGGTTTATTGGAATTCAATACTCCAAGCCTCCAAAAACATTTTCAATGCTTCAAACACACCTAATAAGTTCTATACATGCTACCTAATTCATCTCCCATGCTTTATCAATGTATTTTAAGCCAACCCCAACTTTTACCCATCATTTTCAAGCAAAAACTCATGCAAATACACCTAGGGCAGCATCAAAAATCTATCAAACCCTCTTCCCTACTCATGAAACCTCCACTAACATATAACCCTACCTAAATACCCCCATTCCACCAAGTTTTATACAAATCTATTGGTGGAATGGGTCTTTAATATATTCTAGATTCCCTCAAACCCGCAAAATAGGGTTTTTAGACCCGTCCACAACAAAATTCCTATAAAATGCTTAAACCTTTATAAAATATAGTCAAATCAAATCCATCATGAATTTAACTCATGCATCCATCAAATCCAATGCACTTTAGATCAATAACACTCTGTATGGGGACGTACAATAGCCCTGAGCAACAAGTTTTACTGGAAAACACATAAATTAGAAGGTTTCTTTATTACTTTTCACCAAAGATGAACATTAGGACTTATCTTCAAAAAATAAACCATGAATTTAAACCTCAGACAACCAAAATAAACTACCACAACTAACCAAAACTAATATTTGAACTCCCATGACTGTTGGGCTTCCAAAGTTTGCATTTTTGCACTTTGCCCATGACAACTTTTGATAATATTTGTAAAATGTGACAATATGAACTCTAAACTGACCAAATGATGCAAGTTACATTTTGAATGGTCTATTATAACCTTATTGAATGAAAAATGACTAAAAAAACCTTAAACCAATCAAAGAACCTATTTACACAAAATGCACTAACATGGTGCCCCTACACCACTAACATGGATGTAAGCCTCTCAAAACAAGAAGATCAAACTCAATGTAACCATTCACAAAGAAGGAAATTATCCCAATACATCTCATAAACTCAACATCAATGAATGTACTCACAACACATAAGGAGATAAAGATGTCAACACTCCTAAAATGAACCCTCCAGAAGTAAATATTCATAGCTCAAGATCCATGTGCAAGAGAAGACAAAGCGTAAACATAATGCACCTAAAATAAATAATGGACAATACCTCTCAAGTGATAATATTCTGAGTAGACCAAGAGTGGGGAATGAGAATGCTCCTCTGAGATATCCAATTCATTGTGACTCATCCAAGAACACTCTCCTTATAGGTCCATGTTGAAATCACGTCCAATCAAGGTGTAGGATCCTCAGACTTCTCATTGAATTATCATCAAGAGTAACCATCTCAACAACATATCTCTAACCACGATAGAAATCCAAGCCTTACCTAAGTCTCCATGTATCCATGAGCACCTGTTATCAATCAATACATGCTAAACTCCAAGTGCAACATAGTGCCATCATGAAGTAATCAAGAAAATGGTCATGTGCCCAATACAAAGAGAACGAAACAAGATCAATGTCACATATCCAACCTAGGAATCAAGAATATACACATGACAACATGATCTAATAATATCCTCCAAGGAGATCATATGCCATATGAACATAACATGGTATCAAGAGAACCTCAACCAAAGACTCCATGAGTCCTCCATGGCTCCAAGTTGTCAACATCTCCAAACATCATGAAGAGCATCCACCATCAAATGGTGAATCCACATCACTGCCAACAACTCCCAATAAACTGTGATATCGAGTTACATGTGGCATCATGAAAATCATCTCCTCCATGAATATCATCTAATTCTACACACATACTGAAATCTCAGTAACATCAAGTGAACCAAGATCTCCAAGCCAAGAAGATGCAACTGCCAACAAACCATCAAGAATATATCCAACACCACCAATCCATCACTATCAAAAGCTCCCTCTGAAATGTGTAACAAAGCTATCCATGAAAAAATGATAAAACCATCATGCTACAAGTCCCCAAACCAACTATCTAGGTACTATAAACAACATCCATCCTCTCATCTCAAAGCACACATACCAATGTAAAAATAACCATAGACAAGGCAACTAACAAAGTCTACAACAATAATGAATCAAACCTGGTGGATATAGATAATCCACATATGAATCATCCCAATTCAATCAATAAGATGCACAAACCTACCAATCACATAACTCATAGATCCAATCACTAAAACATGCAAACTCATCATCACATTAGTAAACTGCAAACTGAGATATCGAAGAGAATAACCCTATAGACCAAATGACTCAAACACCAAATCAACTTCAGGTCTAATTTTCCAAACATTTCCACACCCAAGTATCATAGTCAAGGAATCAAACAAGCATCTAGGAGATAAGAAACAACCTCCTAACACCAAACTAAATCACCACCAAAACACCACAAACTTGATCATGTTGTGTCAATGTAAAAGTGTACCTACATAATCATGAAACTATAACCAACACCAATGGTATACTTGCACTCAACTATCACCCACACAAGACACCAAGTCTCAAACCATGTCCAATCATGCCCTCAAAATCAAAGACAGCTTGTGTACCTTTCACCATCAAAGTACAACTCTAAAAAAAACAAGTAAACCTATACCAAGAAGAACCAAACTAAGTAATCAATTGTACCATCATGAAAACATGTACTCCCTCAAGGTTTTTCCTCTTGACTCGTTCAAATTCTCACACAATCATACCCTAAATCCTAGGCACCCACAACTATTCAAAAAATTACACAACTCCCTCTACTCATAAAACTAATAATATAACAACACCATTATGAAGTAGACTAAACATTCTCTTCAATGCCTATTCGAAATTGAAAAATGGATTTTGTATGCAAAAGTTATGCTCAAAATCATGAAAATGAGAACATTTCGCTTTTAGGCTCCAAAAATTGGTTGAAGCAAAAAAATTAGGAAAATAAACTTGTACCACAATGTAGTGCACAAAGAAAGTTTTTTGATGAGTATAAGAAGTCAAAAAATGGACCATCTGGGTGAAAGTTATGCCCTTCGAAAGAAAAGTGCTCCAATTTTCCGATTAAGTTGCTTAGGGGTGGTGCTTTGGTGGTGGGTCGGTGGTTGGCTAACGGTTTGCTAGTGGCACTGCCGCCAGGGGTGGTGGAATTCAAAAAAAAAAAAAAAATCATTTAAATTTTGTAATTTCAAAAAACCCTCCGCCCCATCTAGACTTGATAGATTTATAGAATTCAATTTAATTTATTTTTTTGAAATTTACAAGTAGACTTTAATTTTATTGCAAGCGACAAATTAAAAAAGTTTTATTTTATTAATTTTTTTACCCTACAGGGGTGGAGCTTGGCTAAACATCGACGATAAGGTATCGCTAGCTCCTAGTGATTATTGGCTATAGTCAATAGTGCCAACAATGGTACTTTCTGACATAGGCATGGGTGGGTCTGTAGACCTACCCCCTCTCCAACTTTTCAATTTTTTTAGTGTTTGATTTTAAAAAAAAAATCTAATAGGTTTTCTGTAGGATTTTTATTTTTTCACTTTTAATTTGTAGGAAATTGCTGATGGGATTTTTTTAAAGAAAACCTGCAACTTGACGGTTGTACGGTTATACGACCGTATTGGCCAAAAAAAAATTCCTTTTTTTATAGTGAGAAAAATTGGTTGAGTTTTATATCATTTTTTCATCTCTCAACCAACCTAGATCCAATGGTGAGGTTTATTTTTTTCAGGAGGTCATTTGAAACATTTCCCCCACAAAACCCTCATTTCAATGCACAACCAAGAAACCCTTTTGACTAGGAACATTTCTCACACCCCAAATTTGTAAACAACCCATTAGAACAACAAACCCAAAACCCTCATATCTGCAATGAACAACCTACAAAACCCTCATATCTTTCCATGTCCTTCATTCTCTCTATGAACATTTGAAATAAATTGATCAAATAACATTGAATCAAAGAAAATTAAACAAGATAATGATCAATCAAAGACATATTCTCATTGTAATTCAATTAACACAATAAAGAGATTCAAATCAAAGTAATGAAACTAGAATTAAAGAAAATTGAACCTAAGTGATGTGCAAACCTCTCAATCCCATTGTGGATTGATGCATAATGAGTGGATATGGATGTAGATGGCTCAATTTATGCATTATCCATTATTGTTCAAAAGATGTGATGATGAAGATTGATGAAGTTGATTCACAAGATGCTTTCAAAAATTGCTCCAATGGAGTCATCACTTTGAGATTATAACTTTACTTGAAGGCTTGTGTGTGAATTCATGTTAAATGGTGAAGTATTATAGATTTAAGAGATATTGATCAATGGTCAAGATGGAAAATAGTGATTGAGGGATGACTTCAAATGAGAGATGAAGGTATGGATCAAGAATAGATCAAGTGGTTGAGATTACGTGATGCATGGATCAAGGATTAGATCAATGGTCTAAAATCCATGAGAGATTCAACCAATTCCCTTAATTTTAGGAAGCCATGTGAGGGATATTTCCATTTGGAGGGAAATATTTGAATTTGAAAAGAGAATATTCCAAGGGAATATTATTGTGCAAGTTAGAGAAGTTGGAGGATTGGAAGGATAATTAGCTAATTAAATAATTAATTAAGATCATTTAATTGTGCAAGTGGATGAATTAGGACCTTTAATTAAAAAATTAGGAATTATATAATCAAAGAGAATTATGAAATTTAATTAAACAATGTGCATTATTTAATCAAATGAGAGGAACATTATCATGAAAATGATGAATTAACCAAATAACCTCAGTTATTCAACTAATAGGATAATAGGATGAATTTAACAACCATGTCTATGATACCAAAAGAAATGAAACTTGCAACTATCTAATGACAATTTCCACATAACCCAAAATAGAAATCTATGCAAATAAGTATTCAGAATCCATATGCACGAGAATAGACAACATACCCATGAAAAAGTGACACGATATATACCCTAAGAAGACCCTCAAGAGGTAAAAACCCAACCTCCAAAAGCATCCATCACTCGTATTATTCAGCAATAAACATTACAATACATCTTTAGAGATTTCCATGAACACAATTGAAGCATCAAGCCCTCTACAAGCACTCTACATGAACAATAATGTAACCATACATCTCATTCCATGCTTAAACCCTCACTAATGTTAACAAGAGCTAACCTATCAAACATCCAACCTTAAACAACTGCCAATATGGTTTCTTTTATATAAATGAGCTCCCAAAAAACCACCAAGTGGTATTACATAAAACCATGAGATTACAAAACCATGTCCCCACATTTAATATTTGGTACTTTATTAAATTACTTTCCCTAAATATTAAATAAACATATTTTTACAACTTTATATTATGTCCCAATGTTACATACAGCATAAAGTGGCCCCAAGAATGTTAACTCCCAGCACAATGTATGTACTTCTAGGTCCCCAAGGTGCACCACACACAAAATAATAAATTAAACATTATAAACATTATGCAAGGTGTACAACACCTGATTCCTAACATCTACCACCTTTGGAAATGAGTTATGGAAATCAATGAATTATACCACCTCTCCCATGCCATCCCTATTAATTATTGTATTTATGATATTTTACATATGATGTGCCACCTCTAAATTAATTTAGTTAATATTTTTAAAATATTAATTATTTTCATCAAACTATAATAATTATAAGGGATTCAATACCCTTTTACATAAATCTAAGCTAATTAATATAATGTATACAATGAAAGCATCAATTAATTTGCATTTAATTAATTTAAAAGAGTTAAGAGTTGAAAATTGAAATGTTATTTTTAGAAATTAAATGTGGAGGATAAGTGTTCTTAGCTATTAAAATAGTGAAGGAATATAGATTTTAAAGATGTAAAGAATCAATTTTCCACCATACAAAAATTAATGTCCTTGGTGTGTGTTATGCCCTTAATATTTGTGTACATAGGGTTATGAATAGTTGGCTTATGGCTATTTTAACCATTAATTAGGTCATATTATCATTATTATATTGATATTAGTTATTTAGGTCATCCTAAGAATTATATAGGGATATATAAGTCAGCCTCGGTGATATCGTAGGCATAAATAAGGAATATATAGGAGGTAGGGAGTCTTATTTCATCATCATATTGTGAATTGTGTCCTCATTGGAGATAGTTGGATGTTTTCCGCCATAATGTGGCTTGTTGTTCTCAATTATTATCAAGTATTTGCATAAAATTTCCTATCATATTCTTCTATTGTGCATGTTATTTTATAACAAGTGGTATTAGAGCATGATCTCAACATCATGATGACAAGGCATTTTTTCAATTTTGGAGGTCATATTTGAAATGCATATCTCCCAGATTTTGGAAAATTCTTATTTTTTAAAGAGTTTTTGAAGAAAATATTCAAGAAGCTACACTATAGATTTTAGAGGAACTATAGAATTATTGAGTGATTTATTATAAAATTAGGGTCTCCAACTATTTCACTCTCAAGGTTGCAAATCTACTAATTTCTTGGATATTTTATTATATAAGTGGTATCTTTCTTTTTTATAAAAGAGGGTAAAAAATTTATTAAATCAAAAGAGAAATACAAATTAGAAGAATAAACCCATCAAGGGCACCAAAACAACACAAAATTAAGTTACACCCAAGAAGCACCTCATATCTTATATAACCAAATCTTCAAGAGCAAGGGCCAAGTCTTCAGGAAGATTGCCCCAATCAACCACATTCCAAGTCCCCATCTGCTCTGAAGCCCACCTAGCCAAGCCATCAACCACCTTATTCCACTCCCGAGGAACATGATAGAAAGCAATAGAATCTAAAGTAGTGCTCAAGGCAACAATTTGCTTGATCACCACTACCAGCTGCCAATTCACCTCCTTAAACTGCCTCTTATTTAAAAGATCAATAACAACCTAAGAGTCAGATTCACAAACAATCTGACTCCACCCTAGAGCATAAGCCTATTCTAATGCTAGGAGAATGGATAAATCCTCCATGAGGTTATTAGTATGTTGACCTCTATAAATAGAGAAGAAAAACACTACGAATCCTGAACTATCTCTACTAATGCCACCAACACCAACATGCCTAGGATTGCCTCTAGAGGAGCCATTAGTATTAATTTTCAACTCCACAAGAGTAGGGGGACAATAGTGACCAGTACTACCAACCCTCTCCCTCTCACCCCCGTGATGAATAGGCCTCAAATTTCTTTTCTCCCCCATAGAAAGCCCCAAAGCACCAACAACTCCAAGATCACCAGGATCCATAGTAACAGACTAGTCACACTTAGTAGTCAGAGTTTCCTGAAGGACCCCCAAAATTTTCAACCAAAGCTAACCAACCAACAACTTCCTATCCAAAAACAATTCTTTGGTTGCGTTCCAACCAAATATGCCAAATTATCAGACTAAGGCCAATAACCCAAGCAATCAGAAGAAAAGAAGTCCTAACCAAAGGAGACCCTTGACTATCCCAAAATTCCTTCAAAGAAGAAACATGTCTGCACAAAATACACCAAAGATTCCACCAAAAGTTCCAAATGACTTTCGCAAAAGAACACTAAAAGAAAAGATGATAAATACACTCTTCATGCCCAACACACACAACACACATAAAAGAACCCTAGAAACCATGCTTCCAAAGATTTTCCCAAGTAAGACATCTTCCTTGCACCACCAACCAAGAGAAGAAATTACACTTAGGCCATGGAAACTTATTCCAAACTTTCTTCCACCATGAGACCTTAGTACTCCCAAATAATTGCTTATCAAGAATCGTGTTGCTTAAAATCTACCCTTTGGATCAAAGCCCCAAGCCAACACATATTGCCTAGAGAGGGAACTACAAGAACACCCTAACAAAATCCCCAAAAGCTCATGACGATCCCCAACCATACCACCAGGAGTCCATTCCCTTGGGCCTTTCCACCTAAAAACTCTAGCCTGCCCTAGAGTCTGATGAGTTTTGAAGTCAGCCACATGGCACCAACCAACATCAGTGAAATGCTGACACAAATTCTATAAATGAGGATGAGTATCCAAAATGGGAGGATATCCATCCAAGGAATCATGCTAGAATAGAGTGTCCTAACCCTCATTACAAATCCAAAACAACCCCTACTCGACCAACTTGGAACCCCTTTTAAGAGTTCCCCAAATCATAAAGCCCTTTCCCTCCAAGCTAAAGCAAGCCACATCAACACACTCAACCTCACCAAGATATTTTGAGGTAAGGATTTTAGCCCACAACTGATGCTATTTAGAACACCACCACCAATATAATTTAGTGACTAGAGCTTGCCTATTCAAATTAGTCTTGTGCAGCCTCAACCCACCTTCCTGCTTTGGTCTATAGATTAGATAAGTGGTATCTTTCCCATAGTAAGTTATAGTATTTTTTTAGATAATTTATATTTCATTTGTGTGATTTATTACAAAATTACCGGTTTCCATCATTACTGGTTTCCATCATGATAAGGCCCCTCAAACAAGAGGCAAAAAGAATGTTGTCACATTGAGAAAATCTCTTGATAAGGATAAGGTAATAATAGATGATATTACTCCCAATGAGAAAATCAACATGGTCAAGGAAGAAATTTCATCAGTGAAGATGGAGATTAATGGCCTAAGAGGAGATATATCGAACATACGAAGCATGTAAAATGCTTATATAAATGTACCAAAAAAAAAAATCTCAAGAAACCAAGGTTAATCATCAAGGTTAGCTACTCTTGATCCAAATGTTAACTCATATGCCATCTGGCAATTTGATACCAAAGGTGGATATGTGCAAGTTTGATGGAAAGGATCCATTAACATGGATAAAAAAAATGAAGGATTTTTTGTTAGAGTAATAAGTTATTTCACTTAATTAATTACCTAGTATTGGTTAATTAATTAAGTCACTTATCACTTTAGTTACTTAAGCTAAACTTAGGAAAATTAATAATTAATTATTTATTAATTATTAAGTGTGCACACTAGGGTTTCCCTTTTAGGTTTCCTTTAGGGTTTCTTGATCTCCTTCATAAGGATTGATCTCATTGTAATTATTTGATTCTCTTAATGCATTTTTCAGCTTGAGGCTTGCAAAGCATCTTTGTTGTTTTGTACATCTTTCTTTCTTTGTGACAGGTTATTGCATGCAAGTGATTCTTGGGGTCTATGAAGTTGGGTTTCTCAACTTCTACATGGTATCAAAGCACTAGACCTGCAGCTGCATGTTCATCTTTTCAAGGATATTGCCTTATAGTGATTTTTAAATGCGAGGGTTTCAAGCCAGACATCTTTTTTGCAAGATCTGGGGGTAGCCAATTTTTCTGGGCATTTCTAGGAAAAAATGAAGGTCACCATCGCGTTCAAGAGGTCAATTGCATGAATTTCGACTATAAATTCGACCAATTTTTTTGTTGGAGGCTTCTAAGGCAATTTTTTTTGCCATAGGGGTTGTATGGCCCCTATACGACCTATGCACGAAATCTGAAAAAAAAAAGAGAAGAATTCAAGTTTTTTTTATATAATTTTTACCTGCATGCAAAAAAAAAATTCCATTAGTTTTTTTTTTGAAAAAAATCAAATTTCAAAAAGAAATCAAAAAAGGCGAGAGGGGGTGGAGTTTTTAAGTTTGTAGGGGCATTTATGAGGGTGGTACCTACAGGTACCTACAAATGCAGGCTTGTGGGCCACACACCATGCGTCACCGGCCACACATTATCACTAGTGGGCCCATTAAAAACCCCAGCAGCCTTTTTCCACCACGGGCCCCTCATCCCGCCGGCGTTTCCCCATTCCATCGACAACCCACAAATTTTCGGTTTGGTTCCCATGAAGTCGGCGGCGATCACAGCGGAAGAATATTCTGCTAAGGATTCTGGCAAAAAGGGTATATACCGACAGGGTGGAGCATATACCAGCGATTGAAATTTTTTTTGAAAGGGGGAAACTTTTTTGCCATGACAGCCTCTAGGCCGTCAAATTTATGCTCAAGAACCACTGAAGTCAGCATGACATCAATGTCTGTACAACCCTCCTAGCCCCCCTCCAAGCCCTGATTTTCCCTAAAGGAGCAATTTTCTTTTTTTTTTGGCATAACTTGGGCATATGGAGTTGAAATCAGGCAAATGAGATATCACCAGAAAGTTGGTTCTAAGCACTATCCTATGGTACAGTTTATTTTTTTAGTGTTTTTCTATTTAGCTGCATTTATTGTTGTTTAAAGTCAAATGTTAATTTATGGCTTCTGAGCTGATAAATTTTTGCCACGATCTCTGATTTTCGTGATCTTTGCGGTGTTGGAAAGGTATTGAGGAGCTCTACATTACTATCCATGCACTTTTTTTTGTATCTGTCCCAAGTTGATCATTAGTCCAGATTTGGCTCGATGGTTGTTTTGGAGATTACTTGTATATTTTGGCAGTTGGGAGGGTGCAACTTAAATCTTTGGATTTCATTTCAGTATTACACAATTCAATAATCTATTGTTGCTTCCTAGGTTCTAGGGTTATTCTAGTTTGTGAGTTTTCCAGTGTTTTGTGGCATCAGGTTTGTTGTTGCTTTATCATGATTCCTTGATTCAATCAATGATTATCATATGGTTTCAGTAGTAAACAGAAGTATCTTTCGTTGCTTTTTGGATTCAGGTTCCAGTGTTACTCCACAATGTTCTTCTAGTGCTTCTTTGTAGCAAGTCATCTCATTGTAGGGGGGTTATGTCCTACTGGGTTTTCTTCTCTACCTCATTTTTGCATTTGTAAATGGGTACCTGATCAGGCCTTGTTGCCAAGAACCATTTTTGCTTTCATGCATCTTTTCCTTAGTGTTTTAGTTACTTCCTAAGTTCATCTTAAGGGGGGTGTTAGAGTAATAAGTTATTTCACTTAATTAATTACATCATATTGGTTAATTAATTAAGTCACTTATCACTTTAGTTACTTAAGCTAAACTTAGGCACATTAATAATTAATTATTTATTAATTATTAAGTGTGCACACTAGGGTTTCCCTTTTAGGTTTCCTTTAGGGTTTCTTGATCTCCTTCATAAGGATTGATCTCGTTGTAATTATTTTATTCTCTTAATGCATTTTTCAGCTGGAGGCTTGTAGAGCATCTTTGTTGTTCTGTACATCTTTCTTTCTTTGTGACAAGTTATTGCATGTAGGTGATTCTTGGGGTCTGTAAAGTTGGGTTTCTCAACTTCTACATTCTTTTGATGCACATCAAGTCCCAAAAGGATAAAATGTCACAATGGCTTCCTTATATCAAGAACTAAATCAATTCATTTGGTATTGATGGCTTTTAATCATTGTTAGAAAAAGGGTATCTTTGTCTCATGGTTAGTTTTTACAAAGCAGATCCAATCATGTAGAATAGAAATAATGTGATAGACAACTTAGCTAATTAGCTAAACTTCAACAAATAGGATTAGTCAAGGATTATATTAAAAAAATATAAAATATATCCTTAAGAGTGGATATAATTAGAGAGGAAAATATGAATGATTTATTTTTTCATGACCTCAAGGATCATATTCAACATGAGGTATGCATATTTAGTCCTGTCTCTATATATATGATTCATTTATCTTAGCTCATAGGATAGAGGAGAAGTATTTGATTCCTATAAAGTAATCCTAGGCTAATGGGATAAGAGAAATGGTATTCAACATAGGTTATCTTCCTCAGCCTATTAGGTTGAATCCACAAAAAATTGAGGAGAAGAGAGAAAAAGGTTTGTATTTTAATTGTAATAGAAAATATAGTCGGGCACATAAATATAGTGAAAATAAATTGCTTTATATTGAAGGTTTAAGTGAGGAAGAAGAGGAGGAACCAATATTATAGGGTGTTAGGGAGTTAGATGAGGAATCACATTATTCCAACCCAATCATTTTTTTCATGCACTATAAGGTTTTAGCACCCCACAAACTCTCAAGGTAGTGGGTATTTTAAAGATGTTAAAAGTAATAGTGTTGATCAACTCAGGTAGTACTCATAGTTTCATCAACAAAAAATTGACAACTCATCTAAATTATTTATATATCTAGCTCTTGAGTTTTAGTTCTTGATTGCAGATGGTGGTACTATTATTTATTTTAGAAAATTCCATAGCATTAAATTATCCATTGGATATTATCACCTTGATAGCCCAATTTATGCTATCTCTATGAGTACAATAAATATTTTTTGGGAGTACAATGGTTCACTAATTTGGGAACAATTAAGATGAACTTCCAAGAACTATTCATGATATTTTAATCAAAAGGAAATACAATAGATCTAACAGGGTTGAAGGAAAATTCCCCACAAATGGTAAGCTCTCATCAAATGCAAAAGTTTCTTAAGAATGGAGTTGATGGATTTGCGTCCCAATTATGTTCATTAGAAGTATATATCAATCTAATGCTTCCACCCATCTAGATTTACAATAAATAATTAATCAAAACTTAGTGGTTTTTGGAGACATGCCTAAAGAACTTCCTCACAAGAGGGGTCATGATCATGTCATACAACTAGTTCCAAGGAGCCAAGCATCCAACATCAAGCCCTCAAAAATGTGAGATTGTAAAGGTTGTGGAGGAGATGTTAGAGGAGGGAACTATCAGGCATAGCCAAAGTGCTTACTCTTCACCCATGGTCATGGTGCATAAGAAGGATGAAACTTATCACATGTTACAAGACTATAAAGTGCCCAACATGTACACCATCAAAGATAAGTTTCCTATTCTATTCATTGATGATTTTGTAGATGAATTAAATGGAGCTATGTATTTTACAAAGTTAGATATTAGATCACATTATCACCAAATTGGAAGAATATATTTCTAAGACAACATTTAAGACTCATGAGGGTCATTATGAGTTTTTGGTGATGTCATTTGGTCTTACCAATTCACTATCTATATTTAAAAATTTGATGAACTCCATCTTTAAGAAATTCTTAAGGAATTTTATATTAGTGTTCTTTGATGATATATTAATTTATAGCAACATGGGAAGAATACTTACAACATGTAGATCAAGAATTACGAGTTCTTGAATATCATCAAATCTATGCTAATCCAAGTATGCTTTTGGTCTCAACGAGGTAGAGTACTTGGGAAGCATAGTTTTGTGTGAAGGAGTAAAGGTGGATCCTAACAAAAATAAGGCTATCATGAAATGACCTATTCCAAAACCATTAAGAAATTGAGGGGTTTCTTGGGATTGACTGGATACTATAAAATATTTATGAATATTATGGTCGTATAGCAACACCCCTCACAACTTTATTGAATAAATGTTATTTTCATTGGAATGAATCCTATTGGCAAGAAAGAGAAACAATTCAAAACTAGCAAGTAAATTCTACCACATCTTACCACAAAGAGTTCGTAGACCATAAGATTCAAGAGATACCATCTAGGGTAATGGTAGGATATATGGGTCACATCCCATCCCATAGATATATGTATAGGAAAAGATATGAATAATTGAGTATGAGATTGTATGTAAAAGAGTATATGTATGAAAGAATACAAAGTATAGGGGAAGATATGTGATGAAAGTATATATGATGTAATTTAAGAAGATATAAGGAGATACAATATTTATATAAATAATATAATGATACAATACTCTATTTATATTATATTTTTTGGCATATTTTTATATATAGTTATTCTATCCAAATCAAACCATTATTCCATTTACATGAATGAGTCTAGGGTATAAACTATAACTCTCAAAAATTACTTGGGGCTCAAAACTCCAATCTCTGTTTCCCCAGTTTTCTTTCTAACATTGGTTCCATTGTGAGGACCCTAGTCAAGTTGTATAAAGTTTTGTAATACTCATAATTTTCAATTTAAATCAGACATAGAAGAAGAAAGAAAAAACAAGGAAGAAATAAAAATATGTAGAGTTATCTTATTGGTGTCTACCATGTGAGAGGGGATTAGGAACCAAGGGGATGGATAATGGAAGGGGGGAATTTTGAAAAGGGTCCTTGAAGAGATGTGACCAAAAAGAGAATATATCAAATAAGTACCATGGAAAATAATAAAAGGACTAATGTAATCTCAAATCAAACATACCCATGGAAAAATGAGAAAATAAAAATAGAAAAAAGATTAGAAAAAAAAATGAATTAGCAAGAAAAGTGAACATGACAAAGCCCAAATGGAGAAGAGAGAAGATAAAACCAAAATGTTGGGAGAGAGGAAATACATTGCAGAAGAATGAAAACTATAGGGAAGATAAGAATTAAGTGCACCAATGAGGGTGTTGTTGAGCGTGGCAAAGTGGGTGCTATCAAGGGAAAAGAGAAAGAACATATAAAAGAAGAATGGAACACCCCAAAGCAATCAAATTTATGTTAGGAAAAAGTATAACTCATAACCAGTTTAAAGAACATTGAGACCTATGAAAAATATAGTAGGTTATTGTTGGGACTCTACAATAGAACTAATATTCTGCTCCCACTGCAACCCTCCAAAATTCCTACAATCAAATAGAATCTATAAAACCTAGAACCATCAATCTAGATGATAGATTTATTGAATTTCTGAAAACTCTAGAAAAGGTTCTATATATTCAAAAGGAATATTTAAAAGAGTTAGTTAATAGAAGCATAAGGAAATTAAAGGAAGAAGAAATAGGAAAAAGTGAGGAGATCAGATTGAATTTGGGTAAGGAATTATGTTTAGTAAAAAATAAAATATCATTAGTAAATAAGAAATTAAAATGATATCTTGAGGAGTCATAACCCCCAAACCACGATCCATGCCCTAAGATTAGAAGAATTTTGAAAGAAGAGATACCAGAAAGTAAAGAGACATAAAAATAAAAAAGGAAAAATAGTAGATTGGGAATAGATACTTGAGGAATGAGTACTTTGACATAAAACTAGCAAGAGATTAGGGTAGAGAGAAGGAGCCCCATACCATTAGGAAATTCAAGAAAGAAAATGAAGAAACAAATAGTCCAAAAATCCAAAAACTCAAAAACAAAAAGAAACTAGAACAAAATAGAATCATCAATCAAAATTTCAGTAGTTGAAATAGACACAATAGAGGTTGCAAAATATATATTTATGTTAGAATATTTGTTGGAAAGACACAACATTGAAAAGGATAAATTAAAGTTATCAAACTTTTTTATCTTCATGAAAGAAAGAAGTATTGGGATGGTATAAAAATACTTACTTGAAGCATGGGAAAAGTTGGAATGAAGTAAAAATAGGCTTCTTGGAAATATTCAACACTCTGTGATCTAGAGGATTTTTTTTTGTCAATTTTTAAATTCGCCATTTTTCTCTAGTTTTGACATCATCACAAATCGCTCGGAACCCTAACTCCAATGCAACTCAAACGGAGTCAATCGGAGTCTCAGAGCTCAAGATATATATGGTCAAACCTCTGGTCAACTCTCAAAACCAGGCCAGAAAAAAGGGAAAAAAGATCAAAGTCTTCAAAACTGGTCAAAGTCAGCACCATTGTGAAGTGCTCATCATCATGATTTTGACAGAGTTTATTTCACGGAAAACGGAGTCTGTATGGCGAAGTTATGGAAGGTCAAAGATTGGGTCAACCCAATGACATCAGCGCCCAGTCAGCTCAACAGCCAATTGACCCTTGGCACATAGCATCACCTCATCCCTCCATGTGGAAAAAATTATTTTGGCAAAAAATAATTTAAAAAATATATAAATATATATATATATATTAAATAAAGTATATAATTAAAGAAAAATTAAGATGGGCCCCACCCATCCATAAGGGGTGGCCCACATTAAGTGGGGCGCCACCCATTGTATGGGGGTAACCCACCTTTGAAGGGGAACGCATCCCCCTCTTTTAGGAGGAGATAAAGAGGAGGGGAGTGTGGTGGGACCACCACCCCCCATTCTCTCTAAACTTAATAAATTTTTTCCCATTAAATGCCTCAAAATAAAGTTATGATTTATTCATGGAAAATATTATATCCCTTTTCAAAAATATTAGGAATATTATTACTAATCTAAAGGGGGAAAATTTTATCTGTAAATTGATTATCTCAATTTAATAGGGAATAGACCCCTTAGAGCCATTCAATTGAAAAAAAAAATATCTTGAGGAATATTATCCTTCCGGGAGTTGTGAAAAGGGGGATATTTTTGAAAATTTGCACTATGTAAGGGAGATTGGGTAGTTAATTGGTTTTACACCAATTTTGGTAATTTTGGGCTATAAAAGGAGGTGAGAAAGGTGAGAGAAGTCAAGTGATTTTGGAAGAATTTTGCAAGTGTGAGAGATTGTTTTCCTTGGAGGAATTTTTGTATTTTTGTGCTTTTGGAGAAGCTTGTTTCCACGCACTTTGGAAGTGCATTTGTAAATTTATTTGTAAACCAAGGGGAGGTTTTGCCAACAAATGTAACCAAATTTCTGGAGGAATAATTGGATCGGTCCACTCAATTGGAGAGGGGCCCGGAGACGTAGTCGTTCTAAATGACAAACTTCGTTATCAATCTTTGTTTGCACTCACTTTATCTCTCATTTTGTTCTTTCTTTAATTACTTTGTAATTTCGTTATTTAAATTCCGTTTGTGTTTTTAATTATAATTAAGCACTTTTGGTTTGTAATTGTTAATGTAAGCATTCGAAGCAAATTGCCATAGATCCTTAAAACAAATCAAATTGGTATCAGAGCCAGGTTTTGACTAGTATTGTAGATTTGAATGCTTACACGCTCGAAGCTTCAACAAGGCAAAGGAAAACTTGAAGAATACAATCCTAAGATCAGAAAACGAAGGACTTCACCAACAATGGATGAAACTGAAGCTGGGAAAAGCACCGAGCAAGAGCTTGATGATAAGTCTTTCCAGCAAGTCTTCCTCGAAATAAAGGCTATGGTGGAAGAGTTGTATGTGGAAAAGAAGAAGCGCAAAAAGGGAGATTCGTTGAAGCAAGAAAAGAAGAAAGAACGAAAGGACAAAGGAGGAAAAGATCCAGAAGCTCCATCTCCTCCATCTTCCCCTTCTTCTCCATCTTCCCCTTCTTCTTCTTCCTCTTCTACTACTATTAATCCTTTCAAAAGCAAGTCTAAGCCTATTATTAAACTTGATGTAAAATTTGAGTTTCCTAAGTATTGTGGTGAGTTAAATGTTCAAAATTTAGATGATTGGATCCAACAAGTAGAAGTCTAGTGTAGGATTCAAGGCCTAACAGAACATGCTTCTATGATCCAGTTAGCCACTCTTTGGTTGGGAGGTACAACTCTCACCTGGTGGGAGAGTAGGACTCGGGAGGAAATTGTTCGCCATGGTAAGGTCAATATGACTTGGATGGAATTTATTACTGCCCTTAAAAAATAGTTTTATCCTTTAGGTTATATGCAACAATTAACAATGAATTGGAAAACCTTTAGGTAGGGTAAGGGTCAGTCTGTCCAAGATTACACTCATGAGTTTAGAAATCAGGCTATTGCTTTAAATGTTCCATTGTATACTCAGGATACATTACTCAAGTACATAGGTGATTTGCATTCTTACCTAAGACATACTATTCTAATGTTGAGTCCTAATAATTTGAATGAAATGTCAGTTCAAGCCACTCATTTAGAGTCAAGGGGTAAGAACACTTTCAGTGATAATTTCTCAAAGAAACCATCTAAGTCTGAGGGAAAACCTAAGGGTAAAGATAAAGGAAAAGGAAAAAAGACAGCCACGGTAAAGAAAGAGGGTGAAAATCCCACTTGTTCTCATTGTAAGAAAGAAGGACATGAAGATTCTAGGTACTGGAAACTACATCCAGAACTTAGGCCAAAGAGGTATGGTGGAAACAAAGGGAAGCAGAAGATAGCTACTGTAACACAACAGGATCTTGGATCTAATTCTGGGGACGAGATAAAGATAACTACCACTGGAATTCAAGGTAAAAACAAAGATATATCTCTTGCATCCGAATCAAGTATTTCTGCAAGTACAAGTAAGCAACCTAAAGTAGATAAACAGAGGAATGAACTTTTTCATATCCGTGTGATAACTAAACACACTAAGGTTGATACTTTATTTGACATGGGTTCACAAGTTAATCTCATATCTAAAGAAGTTGTTAAAAAGATAAATCTGACTACAACTCCACATCCAAAGCCATACCCTTTGGGATGGGTTTGTAATGATGCATAGTTACAAGTCACTAAATAATGTAAGCTTAGTTTTGCAATCATTGCAAACTTTAAATATGGGGTTGTAGCAGATGTTGTACCTTTAGATATTTGCGGACTTGTGTTAGGAAGTCCATATTTGTACGACCGTAAATCTATCTTCTTTAGGGAGGAAAACAAGTATCATCTATTTAAGGATGGGATTGAATATATTGTACATGCACACAAAGTCAAAACTAGTCTTGCGTTAGTTAATGTTGGCTAGATGAAAAGATTAGTGAACTCTAGTAAAAAAATTGTGTTAATGCTTGTTAAGGCCAAAGAAGATGAAACATCTGAGGTGTTTAAAGGAAGTGATCCTAAACATAAGGCTGAATTGGTCAAAGTTGTTACCGCTTATGATGACTTGTTTCAGGAACCAAAAGGATTGCCTCCTAACAGAGATATTCAACATGAAATTCAATTGTAGCAGGATGCACTACTACCTAATATTGGCATGTACCATTTGTCTGTCATACAAAATGAAGAAATCAAAAAGCAAGTTCAAGAGCTCATCGACAGAGGAGTGACTCGTCCAAGCACATCACCTTGTGGTTCTCCAATTTTTTTAGTTCCAAAGAAAGATGGAACATGGAGGATGTGCATCAACTTCAGGGCACTGAACAAAATCACCATCAAAAATAGGTATTCGCTTCCTAGAATTGATGACTTGCTTGATCAGCTTAAGCATGCAATTTATTTCTCCAAACTAGATTTGCGAAGTGGTTATCATCAAATTAGAATTGTAGAGGATGATATTTGGAAAACTACTTTCAAGACAAAACAAGGACTTTATGAATGGATGGTTATTCCCTTCGGGCTTACCAATGCACCCGCTACATTCATGCGAGTCATGAATGACATCTTTCATCCTTACATTGATGATTTTGTTATTGTATATCTTGATGATATCCTAATTTTTAGCAAGTCGTGGGAAGACCATGTAAGTCATGTTAAATTTTTTTTGATGTACTAAGAAAAGAAAAACTCTATGTAAAGATGTCTAAATGCGAGTTTGCAAAGACACCTCTTGTGTACTTAGGTTATATCGTAGGGAATGGTCAATTGAAATTCAACCCTATGAAGGTCGAGGCAATTGTAAACTGGCCTAAGCCAAGTACTGTAACTGAAGTCAGGAGTTTTTTGGGTGCTTTCCAGTACTGGAGGAAGTTTATTGCAAACTTCTCCTTCATCGCATCACCATTGCATGCATTAACAAGTACAGAGTTAAATTTTCAGTGGGGAGGACCACAACAGAAGGCCTTTGACACACTAAAGGAAAAGTTAAGTACCACACCAGTCCTGGCTCTACTAGATTTGTACCAACCATTTGAGATTGAATAGATGCGAGTGGATTTGCCATGGGAGTAGTATTGACGCAAGGAGGTAAGTCGATTTGTTACCACTCTGAAAAATTTTCTGGCGTAGTAAGTAATTATCCAACTTACGATAAAGAACTTTATGCTTTAGTACAGAGTGTTAAGAAATGGAAACATTGTATAATGGGAAAGGAAATAGTAATCCATACTGATCATCAACCATTACAATATATACATTCACAAACTAAGCTACAACAAAGTAGGCATTTCAGATGGATGGGATTTTTACAGTAGTTTCACTTAGTCATTAAGTATAAGAAAGGAGCCCATAACAAAGTAGTAGATATGCTTTCTAGACCTCCAGTTTCTAATGCTTCGATAATCCTTAAAAATAGTTCTATGATGCATGCAAGTTTTGAAGAACAATATGCTACTAATGAAAATTTTAAGGATATCTATGCAGCTCTAATCCAAAGCAAACAAGTAGAAGAAAAGGATTACTACGTGCATGATAAACTCTTGTATCACTTAGGAAAATAATGCATTCCAAAGAATGAACAAGCACATGTAATCAGAGAGGCACACACATCGCTAATTGCAGGACATTTTGGGGTTAGTAAAAATTTGGCATAGCTACAGAAATATTGCTACTGGCCTCGAATGTAGGAAATTGTAACAAAATATATTAAGGGATGTGTGATGTGTGCAACTAGCAAACCAAGTAATAGGAAATTGGGGTTGTACACACCTTTACCTATACAGTCTCGACCATGGGAAAGTGTATCTATCAATTTTGTCAGGGGGTTACCTATATCTAGGAAAGGGCATGACTATTTGTATGTAGTAGTTGATTGGTTCAACAAGATGTGTATTCTTATGCCATGTAAAAAAGAAAGTCACTACTGAACTGACAGCTCATATGTATTTTTAGTTTGTATGGGTTCACTTTGGGTTACCCAAGTGCTTCCATTGTATCAGATCGAGATTCTCGATTCCTTGGGGAGCTTTGGTCAGTCTTATGGGGACTTATGGATACTAAACTGAAGAAGAGTACAGCCTTCCATCCGCAGACTGATGGATAGACAGAGGTAGTCAACGGGACAGTCATGCATCTACTCAGAGGATATTGCAGCAAGCATCCTAAGTTGTGGGATGAAAGTCTTCATTATGTGCAACATGCCTACAACCATGCAGCCCATTCTTCTACAAAGAGGTCTCCTTTTGAGACTTGCTTTAGCTATTTTCCAAAGACACCAATGGACTTCACTTTTGGAAAAAATGATGTTGAAGATGGATGCCTTGATGTAGAAAGGGCTTTAAAGTTCATCTAGAAGGTCCAAGCAGTTCATTAAGCCGTAGAAGCACAATTGGAAAAGAGTCAAGAAAAGTACAAGGCTCGTCATGACAAGCATCGCAGTGATCATCATTTCCAAGTTGGAGACAGAGTTTGGTTACACATAAGCAAGGAAAGAATGGAAGGTGAAGGGAGGAAGCTCAAACCGATTAGATATAGTCCATTCAAAATTCTGGAAAAGATTGGAACAAATGTCTTCCGACTTAATCTTCCTCCATACATGCAGTTTTACTCAGTAGTCAATGTTGAGAACTTGAAGTTGTACGAACTTCCGATGATACTAGATGAGAAGGCTAAAGTGCAAGTTCCATCAGTTAACAACCTTTCACCAGAGTACATGTCAGAGTTTCCTGAAGATGTCATCCTCGACAGGAACACCAGGACTTCACGAAGAGGAGCAGTTGAATACCTCTGAGTGGGGCTAAAAGGGATGTATCCAAGCAAGGAAAAGTGGATGGATATTGGTAAAGTGAGGGAACTTTACCCTCACTTACTTTCTGAGTAACGAACTTTTGGAGGTCCAAAAGCTCTCCAGTGGGGAGGATTGATCTAGAGGATTTTTTTTTGTCAATTTTGAAATTCTCCATTTTTCTCAAGTTTTGACATCATCAGAAAGTGCTCAGGACCCTAACTCCAATGCAACTCAAATAGAGTCAATCAGAGTCCTGGAGCTCAAGATATATATGGTCAAACCTCTGGTCAACTCTCAGAACTAGGCCCGAATAAAAGGGAAAAAAATAAAATTTGTCAAAACCGATCAAAGTCAGCACCATTGTGAAGTGCTCATCATCATGATTCTGGCAAAGTTCGTTTCATAGGAAACAGAGTCTGTATGGTGAAGTTATGGAAGGTCAAAGATTGGGTCAACTCGATGACATCAGCGCCCAGTTAGCTCAACGGCCAATCAGCCCTTGGCACATAGCATCACCTCATCCCTCCATGTGGCAAAAATTATTTTGGCAAAAAATAATTAAAAAATATATATTTTTTAAATAAAAAAATAAAGTATATAATTAAAGAAAAATTAAGATGGGCTCCACCCATCCATAAGGGGCGGCCCACATTAATTGGGGTGCCACCCATGGTATGGTGGGCAACCCACCTTTGAAGGGGAATGCATCCCCCTCTTTTAGGACGAGATAAAGAGGAGGGGCGTATGGTGGGACCACCACTCCCCATTCTCTCTAAACTTAATAAATTTTTGCCCATAAAATGCCTCAAAATAAGGTTATGATTTATTCATGGAAAATCTTATATCCCTTTTCAAAAATATTAGGAATACTATTCCTAATCTAAAGGGGAAAATTTTATCCGTAAAAATTTATATAATTGATTATCCCAATTTAATAGGGAATAGACCCCTTAGAGCCATTCAATTGAAAAAAAAAATATCTTGAGGAATATTATCCTTCTAGGAGTTGTGAAAAGGGGGATATTTTTGAAAATTTGCACTATGTAAGGGAGATTGGGTAGTTAATTGGTTTTACATCAATTTTGGTAATTTTGGGCTATAAAAGGAGCTGAGAAAGGTGAGAGAAGTCAAGTGATTTTGGAAGAATTTTGCAAGTGTGAGAGATTTTTTTTCCTTGGAGGAATTTTTGTATTTCTGTGCTTTTGGAGAAGCTTGTTTCCATGCACTTTGGAAGTGCATTTGTAAATTTCTTTGTAAACCAAGGGGAGGTTCTGCCAACGAATGTAACCAAATTTCTAGAGGAATAATTGGATCGGTCTGCTCAATTGGAGAGGGGCTTGGAGACGTAGTCGTTCTAAATGACGAACTCCGTTATCAATCTTTGTTTGCACTCTCTTTATCTCTCATTCTATTCTTTCTTTAATTACTTTGTAATTTCATTATTTAAATTCCATTTGTGTGTTTAATTATAATTAAGCAGTTTTGGTTTATAATTGTTAATGTAAGCATTCAAAGCAAATTTCCATAGATCCTTAAAACAGATCACTATGGATATTCCTATAGAGAGTGAGAAAAAATTAGGGACCTAGTGTAAGAAAAAGAGGAATTTGTGAAGGCTTATGACAAAAGATTTAAGTCTATAAAAAATTGGAGGGTGATCCCACAATAGTGGTTTACAATTTTTGGCCAAACTGGACACTAAAATATTTTTTTTAACTAAATCTTCACTTTTAGGCACCTATAGCATCTAAACCATGAGGAATTTGAAGATGATGCAAACTAGAGTTTCTTGACATTTTGTCTGTAGATTCTAAATATATTTTTTTCAAAACTTTTGGAATTAGATTGTAGTTCTTTTTCCATCTCCCTTGAAAACTAGTTTTTCTCAAAAACAACATTTTTAAAAAATGACCCTCACCGTATAACGGATAACTTTTTTCCATGAAGGATAAAATTCTAATTCTTTCGAATTTAGATTTGTAACTCCGATATCTAGTGCTTCCACTTGATTAGATAGTTTTTTATTGAATATTTTTTATTTAATCAAGTTTTGAAGTCAAATCAATTACAATTCAGACATAGCATGACCATATAACGCGTAACCTTTTTTGTATGTATCGATATTCATTTTTTTCTTGTTGGATCAAGGACTCCAATATTTGGTGCACTCATATTTTTCAAAAAAAAAATTGATAATCTTCTATTTTTCCACGTGTAGAACAAAGAGCTTCATTTTCGGTGAAAAACCTATGGTTAATAAAACTAAAAAAATAAATAGATCATAAAACCAAAACATATTAAAATTATATTCATTGGATAGCTCATTCTGAGGACTACCTGATACCAGTTGGGTTTGTGAAGTCTCCTCCATTTTCATCTTCAAATTGAGCTTTGAAGTGCAAAATTTTGGACATTTTTGGTGCTTGGTGAGGAGAAGGGGGAAAAGGGTGGTTCAATCGAACTAGGGTTCGGTCGAACCTCAAAAATATGTTCATTCGAATAGGGGTTCGGTCAAACCTAGGTTCGATCGAACCAGTTCAAAATAATATAAAATATTGGTTGGCGGGCTGGTTTGAGTGGACTCTTAACCGACGTCCGCTCGAACCCCCCTGTCATGAGTCCATTTTATTTTTAGTTTTTTGCTATTTTTCTAATATTTTTATTTTATAATAAATAATATTAATTGTATACTTTTTAATCTCTATAATATAAATTATATCTATATAATAGTTATTAATAATATATAAATCATATATATTATTAATATTTATACATAATATACTATATACTTGTATATTATTAATATAAATAATATATTATATACTTATATATTATAAATAATTACAATAAATATTATAATATCAATATATACTTTTGAATTAAATACATTAAAAAATATATTGTGAATGAATGGAGTTATGAAAAAGAGAGGCAAATGAGAACAATAAATGTTCCTAACCCTTTGTGATTGTAAGATAATGAATCCTGCATGTATGAAATTAAATCATGAAAAGGACACGACTTTTAACTCTCATAAAATCATGTTTTGCCTCTAATAAAAAGAAAACAATTAGAGGTTGCTTGCTCATTTGAGCCCAACCACTTTCAATCCTTGCACCCCATTTAGTCACCTCTTGTCTAAGCTACAATCTTGTGTTAAATTTGAGGAAGGATAGCCTCAAATATTTCCTACTAGGATTCTTCATCTTGATTGTTGAATTTATGCTTAGCCTTAGCTTTTGACCATGAGAACCATGAGAATGTGGCTTTGGAAAAGATATTATAAATGGTTTTGATGTCTTTTTTGAAAACATGATAGAATGACTACACCAGAGTTTGTTAGCTACCCAAATGGACATGAGTTTCTAGGAACTATTTTAGCTCTCTAGGACTGGACAACTCCTAATAAAACTTATTAGGAATCTTCAACAAATGAAATTTAGCTTTTATATAAACTTAATGAGTATAGGCACTAGTTGTACGCTTCTAGTAGGGAATCTTAGCAACTTATAGCAATTAGAGAGGTGGAAAGAAGGGTTAAGTCTCCAAATCAATGGCAACATGAATGAGTTTGAAGTTCATCATAGCATATGAGCTATGATGATTATAGATGTATACAAATTATTTCATGAATTTGGTGGACTTATTCCACCATAAAATACAACAATTTTGAGAAGTTGTTGGAGGTTTCACATGGATGTTTTGGTGTGAGATTATATATTAAAGTGGAGAAGAAATAAGAAAAAATTATATTTTCTTCACCTCATTCTTCTTGAAATTTTAGAGTATTTGAAAAGCACGGTATTCTTTAAAGTCTCCATTGGAATTGAATAGCAACTCACAACAAAGAAGAAATATTGAGAACATTATAGCTCTAGCAGTTATCTTAATTACATGTTCAAATGAATTATAGGGGTATAGGGAGGGATTCAGAGAGAGATAAAGGGTATAGGGTTAAGAGTAGAGGGTAGAGGGTTTAAGGGTTAAGGGTTAATGGTAGAAGGGAGCTCAAGATAGAAGGAGTGAGTGAGAGAGAGAGAGGGTTTAAGGGTTTAATGCTTAAGGGTAGAGGGTAGAGGGGATCTAGAGATAGAAGGTGTGAGTGAGAGAGAGACTTGAGAGACAGAGAGTGGGTAGGAGGGGAGGGAGATACTTGAGAGAGAGGGGGGGAAGTGGGAGAGAGATAAAGGGTAGAGGGTACAAGGGTTTAGGGTTTAAGGGTTAAGGGTATATGGGAGAGAGGGAGAGG